>BMAW01132877.1:199895-217430 GCA_019974015.1 Nephila pilipes
CAGCATGGTTTTGTTCCCAAGTGCTCTACAGTAACACAGTTACTTAGTGTTACTGAGACGGTCCAACATGGCTTTTCCAATAACAAAGCCACGGGTATGCTTTTTATCGATATTGCCAAAGCTTTTGATAAAATTTGGCATGATGGGCTCATTTCCAAGATGATGCGACTTGGAATTTCGGACCAACTTATCAAAATTATACACTCGTTCCTTGATTCTCGCAGTTTCAGAGTTCAAGTCGAAAACGCAGTCTCCTCCCCCCGACCAATCCTTAGTGGAGTCCCCCAGGGATCGATTTTAAGTCCAAGAATTTTTTCTTTGTACGTAAATGACATCCCGAAGGCTGCCAACATTCACTTAGCAATGTATGCTGATGACACTCCTATTATGTCCCAAGACATCTGCAATCGGAAAATTATTGAAAGATTGCAGAGATACATTTCTCGTTTACAGCTCTGGCTCATTGACTGGAAAATTAAAGTTAATGCATCCAAAAGCGCTTGCCTCCTCTTTACGAAACAACGGTGCATTGGCAATTTGCCAACAGTCACCATTTTCGATCAACCTGTCCCCTGGGTTACTGAATACAAGTACCTATGGTTGGTTTTAGACGCAAAATTAACATTTTCCCACCATATCCGAAAAACCTATCAAAAGGCTATCGGAATGAGCAGATTGCTCACACGCTTGATTTCTCGTAAGAGCAAGCTGGCGATCAGGCACAAAATCTTGCTCTACAAGTCGATCTTAAGACCGATCATGTTGTATGCATCGCCTATCTGGGCGTCCGCTGCAACCACCCATTTGAAACGACTGCACGTCTTTCAAAACATCCACCTTAGGAATATGTTAAATGCTCCCTGGTTTGTTCGGAATGAAGTCCTGCATAATGATCTAAAAATTGAACCAATTCTCTCTAGAGTTCATTAAAAAACAATCATTAAACTTCTTCAACAGGATCCCTCAAATACCTAATGCACTGCTTCAACAACTCCCCGCGTATGATGCGTCAATCGCATCTTCGCAAAAAAGACCGAGAGCCGCGCTCGGACATTCATATGTCCATTTTCTAGCCTTAAAAAGGCTGCGAGCGCATTGAAGTAATGCATCAGTGATATCCTGCTTTTTCCAAATTCAGGACTTCCCCTTGATAAGTGGCAATGCCCAATGGTCAAAATGGACCTCGCGTAACACTGTCGAGCACTCTCAAAATTTTTAAAATCTTTTATTCTAGAAAATTAGACACTTTTTAAATTTTAACTGCATTTTCCTAAGATTCAGAACTTTTCTCATCACCAGATGTCGCTAATAGTGCTCATTTCGGCTTAATTCTTGTTTTTCAAACTCATCTCCTCGCGTTTTAAATTTTCCCTCAAAATTTCTAATTGCATATTTCTTTAAATTGGTTTCGGTACGGCATTTCTTTTTATTTCAATTTAATTTATTAGCTAAATTTTTCTTTTTATAACCTCTCAAAACCCCACGGGCAACAGTTTCTCGAAGCCGTTTTTCGTCTTCGAACTGAAGTCCCGCCCCTAACCTAGACCCCGCCCACCGCTATGTATGCTTCTTAGCTTCCACTTGCTACGGCATCCAATAGCAGTGCTCGCCCTCGTAATTTTAATTTCCAACTAGTTTCGGCAGTTGCCTCACTCTGTCGAACACCCAGGTGCTTGTTGCCTTGATCCTAATTATGATAGCAACTTAAATTACGATAAAACTTTAACTAATTATGCTCTTTAAATTTATAAATTATGATGAGAGGGTAAGTTTAATATTTTTAAATAGGAACCTCGTAACCTTAGCCGTTACCGTTACCAATTACTACTTGTTTTCAAAAACTGATAGATCAAAAACGATACCTTTTTGCACAACTTCTTTCTGTATTATAGCGAGAAGTGTAATTTCCCAAACTTAAATAACCATTTTAGCTACGCCAGAACAAAAATATTACGAATGAAACGTTCAATTATAAAAAAAAGTACCTATGAACTTATGTATAAATTTGAAAGCTTGTTTGTCCGTTATCAAATTCACACCATGGATAGAATCACACCAAATTTTTTTAGGGAACTTCGTTGATGTGTGGAAGGAAACCTAAACATATTCCCATCAAAAATTATCTTTTGATTTTTTAAAATTTAACTTGGCGGTGCGGCACATTTTGTTTTCAATTCGCAAGATTCTTGCACGTGTTACGTTATATGACGTAACGGTCTTTGTTGCTTCTGGTTATCTATTTTTACGTATATTTATTTGTTTTTTGTATCAAAATGTTGTTGCTTAGGGATTGTTAGTTTTATACATTTGTTCGTTATTTATTGTAGAAATAAGATTCTGTATTTTATAATAATATTCGACGAGCAATTCAAGAACCTACAATAAAAGAAAATATTTTTAGCGAAGCAATTTAAATTTATACTGTAACATGTGTGATATTGATAACCCTTCGATTCAAAATATCTTCGTTACTTATTACTTAAGCTTCACAATTAGACGTCTTCAAAATATTAAAATTCTTCTGCAACATTTGTTTTGTACTCTTTTTTGTCATTCTGCTGTATGCTCTAAGCGGTCGATTAGTGGATAAATCATCAGCTCTATAACAACTGGACTTGGTTCAAATAAAAACTTTGATTTCCGTCTGTTTCACTCATATTTTCCCACCGATTTCAATTTACTTATAAATTTATCTTTTTGAAATTAATTATTTTTATTTTTTAATTGTTTTCCTTCATGCTTTTAAGATTTCACTTAGTTAATAGTGTTGAAGCAATTATTTTATATACTTTGCGGGCAGCTATCAAACGATACATAACACAATTAGGATTCTTGCGCCATTTAATTATCCAATTTTAGGTAAATTTTTGAAAAATGCCAATTTTGGATTTTTTAAAGTTGTTTTATCCAGAAATCTATCAATCCGAATAACACAGTATTCATACAGTATATGGGATGAGCATTCGGATCACTTTTAATAAAGAACGAAGGTAAAATAACTTTTTTAAAAGAACTAATAAATATTTAATTCTGCTGTTCACTTAAAATTACTTAAAATATTATTTTTGAAACATGGTCCTCAGTAAAAAAAACTTTCACGCTTCGAGTTGGTTTGTTATATTTTTCAATTCACCTGTGCGAGAAGGGTTTACCAGCTACAAAACAATAAATAATTCATATTCTTAGATTAAATGCTGACAAAATCTGATAATGCTTTTAAAATATTGAAACTCTTTTTTCCATTCTGTGAAAACTTAGCTTCGAATAAAATTATTCGAATTGTTATATGCGAATAGAATATAAGACCTCGCTTAGCATTTCCTATAATTAACGTTATTTTGATGTAATACGGTTATTTTGTTGTGCTAAATTTCCTTTTGTGTTTTCTCGCCTTTCGACCTGTTTGTTATTAATTTTGTTGTTAATTAATTCATAACGTCATACCGAAAAGACAAAAACAGAGAAGAAAAATGAATAGTATACGTAGGAGTGTCACAAATTTTTAATTATTCTCAAGAAATAACAGAGAAATCTGGATAAAATGTATTCTGCATATTAATTGATCCTTATATACACCATTAAAGCTATTTATCTTGATTTATTTGGTTTCAGGAAGCCGTTGATTGAAGTAATTCACAGTATGGAGAAAATGAGATCGATTTGCCGAGTTCTGCAATGACAGCCTTCGAAGGGTCGAGAAACGCTAAGAGAAATTTATAACTCTCGAGAATAGTAAATAAAAATAAAGTTTCTAAGGGGACTATTTTTTCGTAATAATTAAAAATCTGCGAAACCCGGGAAAATAATTCAGACCTTACGATACTACGGGTCCTTTAATCTAAGGCTTCCTTAAACCAAACCAATCAACATGAATTGTTGATAAAGTGAAGATTTTTCAATCAAGTTGCAAAATTTTGAAAACCGAAATGTTGTGCGTTACGATAGCCTGGTAGTGATCATGAACGCAAAATCACGGCTAGCATTGTTTCCGTTGAGTCATGGATTCGAACCCTGATGCCCTCGTAAGTTAGATGGTTAGACAGTTGGAATCCATTTCAATTTTTAGTCAAAAATTTTCTGCTGGATAGAAAAAATTTGTAATATTGATAAACTATCATTTTTAGTATATTTTTAGTTAATTTCTTACCAGCCGAAGAAAAAAAAATTATTTTTTATATTAAGTTATTTTTTTTTACTCTCTAGCCCTTTCAAAAATATTTTTGCATGTACATTATTATCTTTCATTCATAATTAATCATTCTTTGATCAAAGGGTGGAAAGCCATGGGAAAACATTTATTCCAAAAGGGAGATGTGAATCGAAGAGGTTTGGAACCCTTTGGACGAAGTATTAAAATGACCTCATTTAAAAGGTTTCAAAATTCCCGATCTTTTGAAAATAAAAGGTTTTATTAGAGTCCCATATTTTCTGAGCCGTTTGGTGCCAACATTTAAATGATACTACCAAAACCTCCAGAGATTACCAAGAAAAAACTAAAACTACACTCAACTTTTTTGTTGTTATTTTTCAATTTAGCTTCGTTGCTCTCTAAATAAAAAAAATTTTAGCTTGCGCGCAGAATTTCTCCGAAAGTATTGATCACATTAGTTTGAATTTTCATTTGCATATTCAAAATAAATTTCTTTATGACTTTTACAACAATTTTTTGAAAAAATATTAGCAGAAAATATTTAATTTGAATTTTAGCTCGATTTTCTCTTAAAATTTCATAATTTTTTAAGAATTTGTATCAAGTAATTCCTTTTTTCACTAAATTTTTTTAAAAAAATACGTATATCTTCAAAAATGAACATTTTCTTACTAGATAATATTAGTCTTGTAAATTTTGATCAAAGTTGTATTTCAGTAATAATCGTAGTACGTAGTAAGATATCAATTGTCCTAGCTTTGAAAAAATGTCCACAAATTATATTTCTTTAAAACTTCTCAAGATATTTTTAAAAGTACATAAAAATATAAGAAATAATAATTACATATTATGCACACTCTCAGGAACACTGAAAATAGCACACCAAGAAGAAAGCATCAAATTGCAATGAAATTTAATACTCATAATATACAGATGAGAGATTCACTTGATCCGAAAATCAAGTTACAGTTCAACTTCAGTAAAGCCTCGCAACGTGTCCTGCAATAATATATGCCGTAACACGATTCGGCATTTAGTTGATTAGACGTTGGATGTTGTCCTGAGGAGGATGGTCCCACAAATATTGAACAGTCATCTCCAAATCATGTACAGAGTGAGACAGCGGCATCTGGCGTTTCATCTGATCCCGCAAATGTTATGTAAGGTATAAATCAGGAGAGTGGGCTGGTTACGGAAGAATCTGAAAAAGACGTAGGAAGTCTTGAGTTACCCGAGTTGTACGTGGAAGAACATTTTCTTGCTGACAAATTGCCCTTGGAAGACCATTTAGGAAAGATTCCATGTGGGGTCGATGAATGTCATCAACACAACACTCGTCTGCGAGGTTCCACGCACCACAATTAGAGTTGACCGGTTTTCATAGGCTATGGCTTCTTAGACTGTTATGCCTTTTGTGTTTTTAACCACCCACATCCGTGAGTGGTTATCATCTGTCCCAACGACGAACGGGATTCATCAATAAACACCAAATTTTGCTAATATATGGTATTCCTCGTAGCTCTGGCTTGACATCACTGCAGACAGAGCCCCCGATTTTTCAATGTTGAAGCCAACAAACGAAAAGGGCACTAGGAATGTAGATTTGTTTTCACATGGCGTTTAGAAATGTTCTGTGGCAACGGGCAGCCCTATATCTGATTGTATTGTGGAACGAGTCATTGTGGGATTCACGAGCACCTACCACAAGATCCTTCGGTTCTCTCGCCTCGACGTTTTCCTAGTCACTCCATTCCTGGTACACCACACATGGGTACCAATTCGTGTGCACTGCTTCAAACATGTTTGAAGGCACATTCCATACGATCTGTCTATCGAGCAACAGGGCGCTAAGACCAGCTTGCGGTTTTCATGGCGACCATCAAACCCTTCTCAAACTCACTTAAATGTGCGAAAGGTCTTCTCACACATCCACTTGGCATTCTTCGCCTACTTAAGTTCTCCTTGAGTCAGGATGAGATCTTTACGTTTATGAATCATCCACTAAGCGTCAGTTTACATAGGACCCATGAATGATTGCAGCTCCACTGCAGGGTCTGAGGTCATGCGCATTAACACCAAACTTGGATCATTTTCATATTGGAAATCATTCCACTAATTTGCAAAGTTTCGCGATTGTAACTCGCTTCCTTCTTGGTGCACTTCTTTCAATGCTCATGAGTGTATCTTGATTTAAAAAATGATGTGTTTTGCATACACGGATGACTGTTAAGAGTCCTGAGACTAACGTTTTTTCAAAACCGTTTGTCGTTCGATAGAGCACTCAAAGCGCTAAACAGGGCCTACCAGGAGGATGAGGGTTGGACTGCTTTGGGGTTTTTGATCCGGATGGGGTTGGGGTGTTGACTCCGAAGTTGTTGAATGATGTCCGATCATTTTCATTTTGGACCTCATTCAACTTTGCATATATATATATATATATATATATATATATATATATATACCATTGTTCTAATCCAATGGTCGTATAAGAAACCCTGTTTCTACTTAGTTTATTTTTGAAGAATTATCTTTCAGGTATTTATTGTAGTCTTTCTTTATCTCTTCTTATTTGATCTAAATTTTTATGTAATTCCTTTCTTCATTATTTTTAAATAATTTTTATTTTTAACATTTAATTATTCATAATTATAATTTTTATGGTAGATATATTTCTGTTCATTCATTTTTTTATATCTACTAAATATAAAATTTAGATTTAGTTTCCTTATATATTGTACGATATATTAGCATTTTTTTTTTTTTCATTCTTGTTTTTAACGTACACTCGAGAGAGTATCGCAAATTTAAAATAATCGAAACATCTCGATATAAAATTTAGTCCGTATGTTCATTGATCCTTGTTTTCATTAAAACTATTCGTGTTGATTTCTTTGGTTTCAAAAAGATGTAGCTTGAAGTTTTATACAGAAAACAAGAGTTCGATCTGCCGAGTTCTACAATGATGAACTTCGAAAGGCCAAGAAGTACTGAGAGAATGTCTAAATCTAGTTGTTGAATCTGTAAAAAAGTCTTAAATACAGTAAATTAAAATTAAGTTCTCCTATTTCGTGTACTTTTTAGCAATAATTCAAATTTAATGATACCTCGGTATAGTATTTAAAACGTCGCACTAGAAGCAACACGAGGGCTATTGGCGACGGACCTCGTAATTTTGAACCACGGTCAAGTGACGAGGACGACACCTGAGCTGGCACCCCCCTCTCCTAACATCCACACCACGCCAACGGAAGGACTTTGGGCCACGAACAGATTTAACGTGCATCAGCCCCGGCTACACGGCGGGTCTTTGGCGGCCAAGGATAGAACCCGCGACTGAACGAAAACCGTCGGTCGCTAGTCCACGACCTTGACCACTAGGCTATCGCGGCCCTTAATTTGACTCGGATCCACCTGTAATAGAGACCAGTGAAGTAAAACCTTTTAATATTCTTTTGTTGCTCCAATAGGTATAATACAGGGTGAAACAGAAATAATTCCTCGATCTCAAAAATAAATAATAAAGCGTTTGTAGGTGTAAAGCAAAATTTTATTTCACAATTTGGAAAAAGAATATTTACCATTTTGTTTTTCACATTTACCTTCACTTCCTTTTGAAAACGCTATCGTCCAAATACCAAATTTCACTGCATGCATTTCTGAAGTCCCACCCAAAAGTTACTCATTACCCTCCTATTAATTTCTTGCGATATTGCCTCAATGACGTATAGCACCTTTTAGTTCCTTGGATGTTCGAGGCCTATTCTTGTAGACTAGCGTCTCCAGATTCCTCCAGAGAAAGTAGTCGTAAGGTGTTAGATTTGGGGACGCGCTGATCATGAAATGTCACCTCGTAGTAAGATCAGACACCCCGGAAACAAATACTTTCAGCAAGTCAATCAACATTCTGGCTGTGTGGGCTGTAGTACCATCTTGTTGGAATCACGCAGCCAAATTCTCATGCTCGATCAGTTTCTGTTGCAGGAAGTTACGTAGCGTATCCACATAACGGGCAAAAATTACCATAAATGCTTTGCCATTCTCTTAAAAAAAATAGGGGCCTATAGCCCTGAAATCTCCAACAGCACACCAAATAGTAACTCGATCATTACGGAGAGGTCATTCACGCATTTGTCTTGGACTGTTCGGAGTCCAGTACTAAAAGTGATGTTTGCTCACACACCTTGACAAGTGAAAGAAAGTTTCTTCAGAAATAGCTGCCATTTTTGAAATTCGTTTCTATTACGAAAGCACAATGCTCCATACCATAATGATAACTGAAATGGTAAAACATCTGCTACTCAAAGCCAGTTCCAATTTATAGCGGACAACTAGCGCCGAAACAGTGGTTGCTAGTAGTCGACCGAGTAGTCGAAGTGTAAAAAAAAAGTAGTGTAACAAATAAAACAGAGGTTCAAAAACAGGTTTTTATTGCCAATAAGCACTACAAGCAATCAGTTAGTTAAGCTAGGTATAAAACAAAAATGAGTAACTTGAAACATTCGATCCTTTTCCTTGAAATATCCTACTTAATTATTAAACAGTCAGTACTACATAAGTGTGTTTTCTCTATTTGTATTTTTTGACCATGTCATCTACATTAGGATTAATTCTTAAGGTTGGAAACAAAATTTGATGTTTTAGATGCATATCAGTTAATCTTGAAGGATATTTTGATTTCTTTAAGTTCATATAGAAAACGTTTGTTTGCAAACATATGTTGATCCTAATCTGTAGCAAAATCCAACAACTAAATCGTGTAAACTTGGAAAATCGCTTGTTGGTACAAATTTTCAAAGTTCAATATAACTTGGATCACTTGCAATTGAAATGAGTTCCATGTATTTGCTTAGTGGGTAGTTTGGTGCTGTTGGTCAATAATTTCAATTTCGAGTTCAAGAGGTTAACAACTAACATCTTTGAAAAAGCATTTTGGAAAAGATCAAAATATTTCTTTATTTCCTTGAAAATCATTAAGCCTAGCACTGAATGAAATACATATTAAATTTTTAAATTTATCACATTGTTCGGAGCTTTCAGATTTTTAAATTTTTTTAGAAGTCTTCGCGTGCCATTACTAGGGCTACGCTGTGTCACATTGTGGCACGCGTGCCGCGTGCTGGCCATTCCTTATACTCGTATAGCGAAAGCTCCTTTACAGCTATTAAATATTAAAGCTATTAAATACTCCTTTACAGCTTTATTTGTCTATTTATTAGATGTCTGACTTAACATTATTTATTAGGGACATTTATTAGTGATGAGACAAACGAATCTATATAATGAACGAGAGTCGACGCTTCAGTTATAAAACGTTTGATACACTCATTTAATGTTAGTTATCCCATTCTTTAAGCCTTAGTTGCGCAAAACCTAAAGCAGAATCTTACGAAATTAGAAATTTAGCCTAATTTTACGATAAGAAATAAGAATCGTGAAAATAATCGGGTTCTGTTATAGGAAAATTCTTCTTGAATTAACTTATTCAAGAAGAATTAAATAAGTTAATTAACTTATTTAATTAACCCATTAACACCTTAATTTATAGCGGCATGCTTTCTCTTTAAGAAGTCTTTTAGAAATCTCTTTGACGTTATCTGATTCTAGCAACTCAGCTTGCGAATTATTTAAATTAGAATTGCTGCATAAATTCATCTGTGGTGAATGAGAGAGAAAGAAGTGTGATTGTTTATCAACATCGGACTCAGAATCAACTCAAGGCAACACACCTTTCACTTAGAGACCTCGTCATTTTGAACCTTGCTCAAGTGACGAGGACGACACTCGAGTTGACATCTCCCTCTCCAAACTTCTACATCACGCCGTGAGGAGGAAGTGGACCTCATATAGATTAAAATGCATCATCCCCGCTACACGGCTCGTCTCAAAGGCATCAGGGTTCAAAACCCCAACTCGACGATTACAATGCCGTCCGTGAATCCGCGACCATGACTACTAGGCTATAGTGGCCATGAGCTGTGAAGAACAACAGAGAAAGAGGGAAGATTAAGGAAGATGTGAGAAGTAGATAGACCAAATTTGGACGCCTAACACCCTCTCTGCACATTGTACGAGTTTGTGTGGAATAGTGTTTTGTGTTATCTTTCAAATTGTATCACAGCTTTCGGAAATTAAAAAACGAAATAAAAATAAATTAAAAAAAAATAAAAATTACAATTAAAAAAAATTAAAAATTAAAAAATAAATAAATAAGGGTAATTTTCCATTTTGTCGGAGTAGGCGATAAAGTCGCCAAAAATGATACAACGGACGACAAATGGAATATCTCCGCTAATAACCTTTTACCGACATATTTTCAAAACAAGTCGCGGCCATTTCTTATTAGTCGCATCTTTTTCCTAATATGTCAAAAATGGATGAAAAAACAATGGAAATTTGGGTTTGCCCAGAACAGAGGAATAATCTGTCAGATTCTTTCAAATGAAAGGTATTTTGGCAAAAATTGCTACTTGTGATAATAATCATGAAATAAAATTACATTTCGGAGACGAAATTCAATGGCGTTCAAACATTTTTTTATATGTAGTTATACTGTGTGTTGTCGCCAATAAAGTTTACTTTGCGTGATTCGCACCAGCGAAATGGAAAAGTACTAAAATAAGTTTTTGCATAAGCGTTAACTCATACATTAATTTTATTTTAAATAAGTGAAAAAATGTATAAATAACAATTTCTTGAGCGTTAGAAATAATGAATTTATTAAATAGATCTCAATTTTTACAGAATCGATCATAAATCGATGGTGAAAAAAGTCTTTGTAAGATACTTGAAGAGAGACATCTACCCAGTTGCAAAGCAATTCAACTCCATCTGAAATAAATGAAAAATAAACAATAAATTTTTATTGCGTGATTTCTTATTTATTCATCTTAAATGTCTATTATATATACAGTCTGACCCCATTGACACGCAGCAGCTGAAGTCTATGGAATCACGGTTAAGTGAATCAAGAGTTACTGCATTGTTATGAACCTGCGGTGACATTTCAGTGCAACCAAAAAAAGCTTAAAAATTGCTCCCAACCTTGACAAGGAATCTGGCGACCATTTTAATGATTTGGCGAGATTGGTAACTTTTGGGGGGGAAAAAAAAGTTCTCGAAAATACTGGAATCTTGTAGATATTTCGTTTTGTAGAAAAGCTATGGATTTTTCTGACAGACGGAGCTCTATTTGATATCTTTCTAACTGGAGCTGCTTGTTTGAAAGATTAAGTATCACAATTCAAAGGAATTTGAGAGCATCACCCTTAACCGTGAAGCGAATTTCCAGTGGATTCCCTCACACGTAGAAACGAAATGGCCATACTTTGACAATGGATAGTAACACTACCTAATAATAAATGTAATATCTGACAATTGTTGGCGATGAGTTATAGCGCTTGGCGCGATTCTCTTGCGCAAGAGAAGATTTGTTGTCTGGAAGGAGACGGGTGTGGACCTTCCGGAGAGATTTTATTCTTGGAGAAAGCTTTGATATTAACGCAATGTACCGCGCATATTGAAAGTAATAACTACTGAACCTGAAGAAAGGGAATAATAATAAACTGGTATATGTAATCGGACTCCGTTGACTCACGGTAACCGTGGTTACGAAACCAAGTGTTAAGTGAACTACTAATAACCGTATTAATTTTCGAAGGTCATTCAATAATGCCTGAGAAATTCCATGAGATAGCACTCGTAGCAAGGAAAATGGTTTGTTTTTAATAAGCATAATGACTTACTAGTCAGTTGTCTGAGTCTCATATACTCGTATTCGATATCATGATGACTTTCGTAATTCAAAAAATTCTTTGTCATAACTTTTTCAACCGATGAGACCATCTTCGCCTTTTTTTGAAAAAGATTCACCGGGAGCAATCCAACGTTTTGATTTTTGCACAATTTCCGGTGATTAATGATGAATCCAGGTCCACCGAAGGTGACAAGTCGACGCAAAATGACTTAGAGAACCCGACACGGCAGGAATCAAATTTTGATTTGACAGGAAATGACTTGCAAATCAAAACTAATTTGTGAATCAATATCAAAACTGATTCGGCTCCATTTAACAGATGAGAGCACTCAATGGTGGCAACAAGTTACCTTAATGATGCCATCTGTCTTCGAAAACAAGAACTTCTTAAAACACCGTAAATTCAGTGATAATACAAATTCCAATATCAATATGAATTTTCTGCTTACGTGTACACTCTTCCGACATTACTTTAAATTATTACGAAAATCACTTAAGCAAGAAAAAAAAATTCTTTATAACTCTCGAAATTTGAACCAATAAAAATGATTGAATGTACAGCTAATCACTGACAGCTTGATTTTGAAAATAATCTCTTGCAAAATATAAAGTCTGAACTGGTGCATTTTGCTTTCCGAGAAGGTGATTCATATTTAATTCAAACACTTAGATATGAAAATAACAAAGAATATTTGTTATTATTTTCAGATATGAAAATAACAATCACTTTCACTTTGCCGGATTTTTATATTTCCTTTTTTTGTGACGAAAGTCCGCATCTGTGACTTGCGGGACGTGGTAGTGTAAAAGATTCCTACTTTACCCCTGCGCTTCATTTTTGTTTGTTGTTAGAGGAGCGGAAGCACCATTTGACTTATTTATTTCTCAGGTTCTACTGTCTCTCATGTGCAAGTTTTTTTTTTCTTTTTTCTTTGAAGATTGGAATTTCTTGGTATCTTTATCCCAGAATATGTAAATATGAAGGAGAAAATGCATTAAGATAAATTCTGATATGATTTGAAAAAAAGTTCTCATCTCCCCTACGCCTGTTCAGAGAGTTCTTTGCGTCGTTACAGTATGCAGACTTCTGCATACAGTGAATTACTTTAATCTGCATAAGCTTCCGAAACCATTCCTATCCAAATGTGAATTTGAGGAATTTCATTAGTTCTTTATAGGTACAGAAAAGAAAAAAATTTCCTTCCTGAACAACGTTTCATGTTTCATTCCTTCCTTGCTAGCAAAGGCATTTTTTTCTTTATGAGCCAGTTGCTTCCAAAACTAATTGCGTATTTAACAAAATATTAGTAATGAAGAATTCATTTATCTTAGCTACTCAGCTGCAGACTTCAATCTTCCTAATTTCTCTATCCTGAAAGTGGCTAGTAAGATTCGAGCAATCATTATCACAATTCAAATGATCGATCAATTTGCGAATGATCCACGATAAATATGTTTTAAGATACACAATATTTATTATACATTCAATTTAAATTGATTTCAAGACTATCACACGTTCAAATAGAGCAAAAAAAATGAAATTAGGAAGGTGGATCAAAAGCACTTGTATGTTGACATTAAGGTAAATTCGATCGCTACTGGGGGCTGCCATCTGTTAAATACGGCAGATTTTAAGGTGTTGATTTGGCAAAACATTAGCTGCCAATTCAAAACTTGATTGCTGTCGTGCCAAGTTGTTGACATCATTTGCTCGAACTGTCACCGTCGGTATCCCTTGATACTACCATTAATTACTGGAATCAATAATTATTATGCACCCGCAAAATCCGAGCAAAAATCAAAAAATTGGCTGCTTTCCAAGCTCTTTTTTCAAACAGCTAGAAGATGTTCTCATCCAAGCAGTGAAAAGTTATGACGAAGAATTTTTAGGCGCGAAAGTGCGCCATGATCACGAATAGTTATAACTGAGTCTCTGATAACTGGCCTTTTGTTGAGTCAGATGCATACTAAAAGCAACATCATTTTCAAGCTACGAGCACAATCTCTTAGAATCTCTACGACTTAATTCAAATATTTACAAAATATACGCTAACGAATAACCTAAAAAGGATACTTATGGTCATAAAATGTTCATGCTAGAAATGACATATGGATGAATAACTGTTGAGACCTCAAGAATGAATACAATCAAGATTCGTGTCTAAATGCGATTTCAAAAAAACCTTGTTATTATATTATGAGAACGATGAATTTTTCTCGAGAGATTGTTTTTTTTTTGGCATTGTCTGTTTTCGTTCCCGTGGAAGGGGAGAATAGTTCACCTTGGAGGGCCGGCTGCGCATTTTGAAAGAAAAGTTGACCGATCACTTTTGCAGCACCCTTTCAACTATGCTAAAGAGACATTCCTCTCGGACTAGTCTATTAAAACGTTGCTCGCATCTTTTTTTTAGAGAGCCTACTCTAATACTTCCTTCCTGAATCATCGTGATGATATGAAGAGAAATTATTTGAATGATATCTGCAGAGATAGTCGTCTTTTTCAGCTATTAGCATTGCAATTGGATGCGTAAGTACTCGCCTCTGTTGAATTGAGCTCGATTTGACTAATCGCCTTAATCGGCTGTCTATAGACGAGTGGGCGGGTCTCGTCGACAAGTGCTGCAGCCTTAATATCAGTGAGTTGGGATCTGCATGTACGATTATCTTGGTTTTACTCATGAGGCAAGGTTTGAGGTAGAGGGGCGATGTAACCAGTAGATCTAGGGTGTGCTGCCAATAGTGTTCGTCCTGATATGCCACTTCAGCGTTAACTGTTTTAACCCCATGGAGAAGAGAGAGTTTTTGATCTAGAAATGCCGGTATATAGAACCTTGACCGCTAGGTCCAGTAAAGTTAACCTGGCTCATCTTTTGTGCACCCTACTTCAGAGGGCTGACATATATATCTCCTTTCAAATTAATTATGGTATTTTTAACCTTCTGGTGTTGTTAGTTGAAGGTAGAGTTGCAGCATTAAAAATGAGAAGAGGGAGTGGGTTGTGTAGCATTACTCATGGTGAGAAGGTGGCATGTTGTTTGAAGAGCCTTGATAATTCATCTCCCTTCATTTATATACTTTTTTTTTCCTATAGCTTTACATAATCACGTAGTTCTTTACAAGACTAAATTCTCATATCAAACTTTGTATTAAAGTAGTCCAGAGTGTTGTTATATAGACTTCAAAAGACGTTCAATTGTTATAGTCACTGGAAGTTCGATATGAAAATCAAACTTAAATATATCTCGTTAAGTAGAAGTAAAATTAGAATTTTTCATAGAAATGTATGAGCTTGTGACTCTCAAAATTCTGTCAGCAGTTATGCTATATGGCAAAATGACCAATATTTGGTATAAACAATAAATTTGTTTTGTAAGTAGAAGATAATTTCACTTAATTTACGAACATTAGACATGCTTAGGATGACATAAGATTATCGCATAAGACTGTTGATCAATTTTAGTATAGCGCTAAATTTTTGTTTAAAACATTATATTTTATAGACTAAACATGGCTATAAATACTGCGTTTGTCGTCTGCAGTTAATGACTATTTGAATTTTACTTAGCCTAAGAAACTGTAATTTACGGCAATGTCTTCTGTGAGTACCAGCCATTCAAAAGAACCAAAACTGATGACCATTTTGAGTTTCTTTCAGAAGCTATTTCACAAGCATTTTTAAAGATTATTGGAGCTACAGTCTGGATCGATTAAGAGGACCAGATGACTTTATGATAACATTGGCCACCTAAGTCACCAATAGTATTGGCTCTTACTATTTTTTCTTTGGGGACTTGTAGAAGATAGATTATATGCAACAGCATCACTTTCAAATTTTTGGTGAAATTAAACAATCAGATTTCTGCTATTGTGCACTCAATTACTACAGACACTTTACAACAAAGTGCTTTGCAGGAGTTTACCATCATCTTACATTATATGTAGCTAAAGAAAGTAGTATCGAACACTTGTAAAAAAAAAACATTCCATATTTTTTCCTTTTGCTTTCATGTATTTTTTCTATTATTATGTATGTGACTAATATTCGTATGTTTAAGGAACTCTTTTTAAAAAAATTGAGGTAGCTAAATGCGATTGTATTTCAAAAAAATCCTTGTTTATTCTAACTCAGAAAGAAAAAAAAGAAAAAACTTCTGGAATAAACAATTTACTTTCATAGTTCTATATAAAAAGCTTAACATATCATTATAAGTCACACAAAAAAATTTTAATTTCAATGAATAATTTTAAAACATATATATCAAAAGAGTATGATCTCAAATTGCATACTTATCATCCCCCACAACCACTTCACCTCTTTAATAATTGTATGAAATATATATACTAATTATAGATAGTTATTCGAATTATAACTAATATTTTCCTCTTTCTTTTAAAGAGGCTTTATCTCATGCAAGGTCACGGATTTTCGGACATTAATATTCTTTTCTTCGCAAGCGATCTAACTCCCTGACGCAGAATCTACTAAAAGCAGAATGTTCATCAAGTACGCTAGTGTTCGACAAACGGACAAACTGGTAATTTTAATTAATCTCGCCCAGATATACCGTGAATGGATGTAAAAAAAACAAGACTCTGTTCCACGTCCTTTGCAAGAGGTCAAAATATACAGTCAAGGTTGCATTCGCACTGAAACATAAAAATAACAGTGAATGTTTTCTCGTTAGGCATTTCTTTCTGCGAATGCTATTTGCATAAAATCATTTTTATCAAAGTGAGAGAGCTGGAAACGAATAGTATCTTATTTTGCCTACTGCACATTTTGATTTTAGGAAGAAATAAAGATTAGGATCTATCGTCTTCGATATCTTTACTATTTGATTTATTTGGATGCAAGTAAGTATCTGAAAAAGTAAAATGAAGAATGCTTCTGCAGAATTACTTTTATCCTCCCATTTTTAAAAGTATTTTTACCCTATTTTAATGATTCGTTTCAAGTTTTGATCCTTAAAAAATATTTTAAATATTTTTTAAGAATCGGAGGAAAAAGATAATTCCATAGACGCATTTTTTATTTTTTGCTCTTTTAGATGTTTCTTCATGCATTCAAAAAATAAATAGTAAAGACTTGAGAACGAAAGTCGAAATTCCGTAGAATTAACATTACGTCCACAAATCAAAATGAGGTAGACGATCGCCTTAGATTGCTGACGCTGGGTTATTATATGCTCTCTTTCTCATACCTTGGGACCTCGTAACTTCAGAGAGAATTGATAGCTAAGACTTTATTGTTTCGCGGCGCGGCGGCGCGCCAAGCGGCTGCGTGCGCGCTACGGCAAAGCGGCGGCGGCAGGCGGCTTGGCGACGCCGCCGTGCAAAGGCAGCGCTACATGCGTTTTGCTGGCAAAAAGCGCTTTGCAAAGCGCGCGTTACGGCGCGGTACGTTGCTTCTTAAGATATCTGTGGAATTAAATAACGAAGGGAAAACGCTACACGCTTTATGAATACCATTTCAATTTGCGATTTTGATTTAAAAGCTGTATCGTCCACAGATTATTACTTTCGCTCGTCATTACTCACTATAATTAGAAATAATAACCAATGACGTAGCAGTCGGACCCCCTCTCACTCGCTGTTTCATCATGGTTCTCTTTTTATGAAATTCAGAACAACT
>BMAW01132877.1:222828-269848 GCA_019974015.1 Nephila pilipes
CACACACACACACATATATATATATATATATGTGTGTGTGTGTGTGTGTGTATGTATGTATATATGTATTGTGTTTTTAGATTGGTTCATTAACTACAACTGTGTGAATAAATTCTGATGTAATTTTAATGGAAGATTTTCTAATTTTATGGCAGAAAGCAAAATACTGAATGCATTTTAATACAAGGAACTGTTATTTATTGAACTGATATAATTTTTAAAAATATAATAGAATGTTAAGAATTTTAACTTTGTTTTTCGGAATATCAAGATAATGTTTAAAACTTAATATTTAGAAAGTGGCCTGCCTTTTGTTTTATTCGATTAAACAAAAGTGATAGAATTTTTATCATTCATCAGATTCCAAAAATAACATTCATTGTTCAAAGCTAATGTTTTTGGAAGAGATAGTGGATGGAATATTTGGCGGTTCCCTAGCTCAAAAAAAAAAAAATATTTCTTTCAAACACTCCCTCACTGTCAAGCACGGTAGTGGTTCGGTTCTTGTACGGGGTTGTAAAGATAACCCTGCAAAAGAAGTCAGTTATTATTAATAGAGTGTCACAAATGAAATGAAATACTTGTATAAATTGAAGAATAATTAAAACCTAAGTTCTCAGAAATTAGGCTTATGGTCGCCTGATATGCTTTTCAACAAGATAATGAGCCCAAAACGTTCATTTAAAATTGTTGAGTTATGGTTATCGTAATTATTGTAAATGCAATTGTACATATCTCTTGACCACACTGAGACAGAAAACCTGTAGTCTCAGATGGAAAAAATCCACTCAAAAGTAAAGAACATTTAAAAACAGTATTGCAAGAAAAATGTAAAAAATATCAAGCTAAACTACACAAGCCTTTTCAAATCAATGCACACCGTTTGTAAGGTAATATGAATGCTGAAAGATACATGAAACAGTACATAACTTTTTTTTTAAAATCTTTTTAAGGATTTATGCTAAATGTATATTCAATATTAAGACAGAAGTCTGTAACTTCAAAGTAAAAATTATGGTAATAAAATATTAACCATTCCTTAATTTTGTTGTTTAGTCTACTACATTTCTTATATGTATTTCTTAGTAAATGAAGCAAATAATATTACAATAAAATCTTTATTATTCGGATTTTTGTAAAAATCAATCGCATCTCGATACATTTAATTTTTTATATAACCGTGTATTTCTATCAACTCAAAACCATACAATTATTCTAATTAGATTAGTTTCATTAATGCTGATTTTTTATGAATAACAAAAAATTAATTGTTGTAAAATTTATCACAGTTTAATAACATCTCATAAAAAATGATATGTATTTAAAATTCGTACAACTATTCTAATCAGATTAGATCCGCTAATGGATGGATAACATAACATAACATGTTTTTTTTTTTTTAAATAACATACAACATTTTAAACATTTGAGTGTTTAGAATGCTGTATGATATAAAAAATATCAGTTTTTTTTTGCGGAAATTATAAATAAACAATATAATAAAAATTTTATTTATTAAAAAATAAAACAATTATTCTAATCGAATTAGTTCCGTTTATACTCGTTTATTTATTAAGAAGGAAGCATATAAAATGCTATATATGTGTCAATTTTTTTTTTTACAGTTTTGTAACATTTCCTACAAAAATTCCAAAAGATAGTCTGAGGCTATTTTGCACTTTTTTTGATTCGTAATTTGATCAACTATTCCTTTAACAATAACAAATATTTAGGCTAGGCCTAGGTACGATGTAGTAAATGGGACATGTACATAGAATAATACCTGTGGATGAACATTATACTGTATTTCACAAATTGCAACATTCAGTTTACTTTACACATTTCTAAAATTCCATGGTTTCTTTTTTAACTCCATCTGAGACTATTTACCTTTACTTTTAAAAATAAACATTAGTTAAGAATTTCTTAAAAAAATTTGATATCGCTTTGCTAATTATAAACTTCCAAGAAAAGGCTTAGGACGCAAGGAATAGTACTAAAAATGTACCACTACTGATAAAGAGCATTATGATAGCTCTGATGCAGCAAAAAGAGCCACACAAACATAAGTAAAAAACATTTTGAACTTATTAACGTCCAATTGTGTTGAAATTTCGCATACGTGTACAGCTTACGGAATCGTTTTTAGCCCTAAATTTCCAGACTGAAAATAATTAAATATAAATAAAAAAAATTTAAATCAAGCTTTTATTTAAACATGTATTAAAAGGCATAAAATAACTTTTTAAACGTAAAAAAGCAAATAATTGATAAAAGCTTGAAGCATTATTACTTATTTTGATCTTATATATATAATTAAATAGCTAGCATGCTTAATGTATCGTTCATAACCTAGCTTTTGTAAATTGTATATAGTTTTACATTACAAAAATATTTTTATACCTTTTAGTTCATCTTTAAATAGTAGATTTATTATTTTTTTTCATTTATTAATGTTTTTATGAAATTTTTTTTATAATTTGTTTGATTAGGTGATAGAAGTATCTCGTCATGGAATCTTCTCTAATAAATTATAATAATTAGGTTGATATCCGCAGATTTTTTTTCCTATTATATAAAATATTTCTTCAAAAGTGATTTGATCAATAACTGATATAATGATAGTTATATTCGTAATTTTTAAGAGTTCACCTGAGCCAATAAATATCAGTCATGAAATTATAATGTTGTATTAGAAAGTGAACAACTTTTTAAAAAGCAAATTGCAATGTTACATTCGAGGAGAAAAAAAAAACCACTTTATGAATTATTTTTATAAATAATATCGCCTTTTTTTAAATATCTTGTTCATTGAAATTTTAAATAGCTCTTATGCTTAATGTATCGCTCATAAGACGATTTAATAAAAATCGTCTGCTATTTGAATATCAATCGCGGTATCCTCGTGGCCATGGTCGCAGACTCGCGGCTGGTGGTTTTCATCGAGTAGTGGGTTCAAGTCTTGATATCACTAAAGATCCGCCATGTAGCCTGTTCTGATGGGCGTTAAATCTGTCGAGGCTCAAAGTAATCCCATGTTGTGGTGTGAAAGTTTGAGGAGAGTTGTTCTACCTCAGATGTCGTCCTCGTCACTTGACCGAGGACTTAATGACCGTCGCCATTAGCCCTCGTGCGATGTTAACAAAACCAATCCATCATTAACCAGTAAAGACGCAGACAATTTCGTCTATGGGGCTCACATCACTAACTGGAAAGCGAGAATTGGAACTTTACGAGATTATTTAGAAGAAATTGCTGTAAAGTATTAACTGTTGTTGCATACATGGTTCGGCAATTCGAGTTTAGAACTCTTACTTTTCTCTCCAAGGTATATTTGTGCTATTCAGAAAATTATAAGTGTACAGAAAATTATAAGCGTTTACTGCTCTGTGAATTCAATTTTTTTTTTTTAACGCAATTAAAGTACAACTTTCAGTGGCTCCCAAAATTGAATATACCCTATTCACTTTATTTTTCTGATAGGTCTAGAACAAAATTTGTAATGACTTATTTTAGTTTAATAATTATAAGAACAGTACAAAATGTTTTGGACTAAGAAGCGATATTGATTGTTTTTTCGTCGCACTGAGAAGCAACACGAGGGTATTTGGTGACGGACCTCATCATTTTGAGCCTCGATCAAGTGACAAGGCTGACTGAACTGACACCTGAATCGATAGTAATTTAATAACCATAAATTTTAAGTTGAAGTTACATGTTTCCTGATTTTAAAGGGTTTGTGTTGTTTAGCTGGATATTTTTACACATTCTTCTTGTAAATCTGTTAGTAGGCACTTTTTGCTCCTTATGTTATTCTTTTGAACAGATTTTTCCAACTGAGATAAAAAAAAAATCTCTCATAATGTGATTCAGAAATGGAGGTGATGTTCGATTTTACAATTGTACGACAACCATAACTGGAAAATTTTAGCTGTATGTTTTGGGTTCGTTGAAACATAAATGCCATTCTAAACAAAAGTTCGGGGATCTTAGTTTAAAATTATTGCTCAATATATTCAAGTATTTCATTCTATACACGACTCCATCAACAGATTGCGGATCATTATTTTCTTACCCCTTTGCAAACATATGAGACATACAAGAATCAAAGTACTAATCATGCTTGACAGTGAGGACGGTGTTTTGGAAAAATGATTCCGAGTTAGGCTACCTCCAAACATTCCACCAACAGTCACTACCAAAAACATTGAATTAATTTTCTTCACTGAATATTGCGTTATTCCAGAAATTTGGAGGTGTGAAATATGATTTTTAGCGAATGTCATCCTTCTATCTTTATTTGCATTGAGAATAAATGGTTTACTTCTGACTATACGACCCCTATAATTTATTTCTCGCAGCAATCTTCGAAATGTTTCTGCAAAAACACATCTTTCTGTTGCTGTAGAAGAATATGAGGTAATTTTTTACAGCGCTCATATTAGGATTTGTTCTTATTTTTCTAGTAATATTTCTCTTCGTTATCGAACTGAATAGTTCATTCTCTCCTCTTCTAGGTTTATTTGCTATTTGCTGAAACTTATTATATTCGTGGGTAATTTTTTTTTTTGTATCCATCCGTGACAACATTGAACCTCCTTTGAGATATGCAGGAACTTTCTAATCTCAGATATTAGATTGACAGTTTTCCGGATTTCAATATTAGTTTCAGTTCTAGAGCTCATTTTCACAGCTAAAATGTTTTCTTCTCTTGAAAATCAAATATTGTTATCTTAAAGAAACAAAATACTGCATTAATTCATTGCAAAAAAATAGGGGTACCAAAATCAAAATTTTTATAGGACAGATACCCAATTTTGTGACCATGAAATCTGGAGTTTTGGTATAGAGGTTTTATTAATTAAAATATTATCTCTCTCGATTCTTCATTTGAAATTCTTAGTCTAGCACATTTTGTAAAATGTATTTCACAGTCCATATAGATATTAAACTTAAATGAGTACTTAATAACACTATTTTACGCCTTTCAGAAAAAGAGTATGAGGTGTATACTCAATTTTGAGAGCCAAAAACTGTATTATTCTAACGAATAAAATATTTTCTTGAATTGCAGTCAACTGTGTCCTAGATGATAGAAATATCTGAATTTTTTTTATTTATTTTCAAGAAGTAAAAGTAAGAAATTCGTTCAACTAAAAATAATCGTGGTGAAATAATGTTTACGCAAAGGGAATTACGTATCTAAGAAGTCTAAATTTGCAATTCACCACAAAATAAAATGTCTGCTTCACTTTTTTGACATCGAACAAAAATGGAGTGGAATAAATAAATAAAGGCAACGTATGACGTAAGACATGTATTCATGGAGAAAATTCGTAAATCAAGATTATTGGCTAGCCAAAAATATTCTATCAGTACCGAAATTCAAATAGATGCACTGTTTTCGACTTTCTTTTGTACCAGGTATAATAGGCTTAAGCTGCTTCATTTCCAATTCGGCACGAATAGAGGAAAAAAGGACGTGATGTTGGTTGACGTGATAATTTTATATTCTTCTTTTACGGGTCCAAAAGAATGTCCCATAAGTTAAGGAGGCAATTTTATGTTTGATGACAGTTGACCTCTGTGCATTCTACATTTTGAATATCAAGTTGTACTAGACACGATAGAAAACTTCTGAATATGAAATGTGGCAACGGTAGCAAATATAAAGTATTGAAAAATCAAGATTAATGAACAAATTAACCAAATTTTGAGGAGGAACTGGAAAGAACTAAAATTTAAATTTTTTAAAAGTTCTTTGGAAATTGGCAATTATATTCAAATCTTTCAATCACTCAAGAAGGAAGCATTATTTTATAGAAAATTGTATTAATAATAAATAGAATATTTGCATTTAGTAAAAATTTCCTGAATATTCACTTATTTTACACACACACACACACACACACACACACACACACAGACAGAGAGAGAGAGAGAGAGAGAAAATTACATTAATGATTAGAGAAAATTACATTAATAATAAATAGAATATTTGTATTTAGTAAAAACTTCCTGAATATTCACTTATTTTACACACATATGGGGGTATGATAAAGTTATAATTATTACAGAGATATAACTGAGATATCCGGATAAATTTTATTCTGCATATCAATTGATTCTTTTGCACGTAATGTTGCAAGGGGCAGCTGTTCATGTTGATGCGTTTGGTTTCAGGAAGTCGTATATTGAAGTAATCCTCAATATCGTAAAGTTTTAAATACTATACCGAGGTATCATTAAATTTGAATTATTGCTAAGAAGTACACGAAATAGGAGAACTTAATTTTAATTTACTGTATTTAACAGATTCAACAACTAGATTTAGACATTCTCTCAGTACTTCTTGGCCTTTCGAAGTTCATCATTGTAGAACTCGGCAGATAGAACTCTTGTTTTCTGTATAAAACTTCAAGCTACATCTTTTTGAAACCAAAGAAATCAACACGAATAGTTTTAATGGAAACAAGGATCAATGAACATACGGACTAAATTTTATATCGAGATATTTCGATTATTTTAAATTTGTGATACTCTCTCGAGTGTACTTTGAAAACAAGAATGAAAAAAAATGTTAATATATCGTACAATATATAAGGAAACTAAATCTAAATTTTATATTTAGTAGATATAAAAAAAAATGAATGAACAGAAATATATCTACCATAAAAATTATAATTATGAATAATTAAATGTTAAAAATAAAAATTATTTAAAAATAATGAAGAAAGGAATTACATAAAAATTTAGATCAAAAAGAAGAGATAAAGAAAGACTACAATAAATACCTGAAAGATAATTCTTCAAAAATAAACTAAGTAGAAACAGGGTTTTTATACGACCATTGGATTAGAACAATGGTATATATATATATATATATATATATATATATATATATATATACTCTTCCCCCATACACGCACTCAGCACTCACTCATTCAGAAACTTTGAAAATAGCACACCAAGAAGAAGGCGAGCTACAATCGTGAAACTTTGCAAAGAAGTTGAATGATGTCCGAAATGAAAATGATCGGACATCATTCAACAACTTTGGAGTCAACACCCCAACCCCATCCTGATCAAAAACCCGAAGCAGCCCAACCCTCATCCTCCTGGTAGGCCCTGTTTAGCGCTTTGAGTGCTCTATCGAACGACAAACGGTTTTGAAAAAACATTAGTCTCAGGACTCTTAACAGTCATCTGTGTATGCAAAAAACATCATTTTTCAAATCAATATTACTTACCAAAGAAACAAAACATTAATTTGAAACTTTTACAGCCTAAAATACAGATACACTCATGAGCATTGAAAGAAGTGCACCAAGAAGGAAGCGAGTTACAATCGCGAAACTTTGCAAACTAGTGGAATGATTTCCAATATGAAAATGATCCAAGTTTGGTGTTAATGCGCATGATCTCACACCCTGCAGTGGAGCTGCAATCAGGAAGTGGGTCCTATGTAAACTGACGCATAGTGGATGATTCATAAACGTAAGGATCTCACCCCGACTCAAGGAGAACTTTCGAATGCAAAGAATGCCAAGTGGATGTGTAAGAAGTCCTTTCGCACATTTAAGTGAGTTTGAGAAGGGTTTGATGGTCGCCATGAAAACCGTAAGCTGGTCTTAGCGCCTTGTTGCTCGATAGACAGATCGTATGGAATGTGCCGTCAACCATGTTTGAAGCAGTGTACAAGAAATTGGTACCACAGTGTGGTGTACCAGGAATGGAGTGACTAGGAAAACGTCGAGGCGAGAGAACCGAAGGATCGCGTGGTAGGTGCTCGCGAATCCCTCAATGACTCTTTCCACGATACAATCAGATATAGGGCTGCCCGTTGCCACAAAACATTTCCAGACACCATGCAGAAACAAATCTACATTTCTAGTGCACTTTTTGCTTGCTGCCTTCAACATCGAAACATCGGGGACTCTGTCTATAGTGATTTCAAGCCAGAGCGACGAGGAATACCACATATTAGCCGAACGTAGTATTTATGGATGAATCTCGTTCGTTTTTTGGGATAGATGATAACTGCGTTCGGGTGTGGAAGAATAATAGTCTGAGAAGCCCTAACCTATGACAGCCGGTCAACTCTAATTATGATTCAACGAACCTTAGGAGTGAGTGTTGTGTTGAGGACATTCTATGCCCCCCCCCCCCCATGGAACCTTTCCTAAATGGTCTTCCATGGGAAATTTTTCAGCAAGAAAATGCTCGTTCTCATATAGCTCGCGTAACTCAAGATTTTGTACGTCATGTTCGGACTCTTTCATGGCCGGCCCGTTCCCAAGACTTGTCTCCTGTAAAACATTTGTGGGACCAGCTGAAACGCCAGATGCTGCTGTGTCACTTGGTATTTGATTTTTAGGTGTCTGTTCAAGATTTGTGGGTCCTTCTGCCCCAAAGTAACATCTGACATCTAATCAACTCAATGCTGGACTGTTTTACGACATGGGGTGCAGCATTGAGGGTGCAGCATGGGGTGCAGTTTGAATTTGCACTGTATTTGTCTAACTGTACACTATTCATTTAAATGTTTTGATTTTAGGATCAAGTGATTCTTGCATATGCGTCATTATGTGTATTAAGTTTCATTTCAATTCGAAGCTGCCTTCTTGGTGTGTTATTTTCATAGTTACTGAATATATATATATAAATATATATAATTTTAAGTAAAAATAAATAATTTTCATCAAAATAGAAATGATTAGTTTTTTACGTATTTAGAGAAGAATTAAATTGCATTAAAATTTTTTGAAAATGCAAAATTTATTTGTCATTTCCCACGTTTAATTTTCCATCTTCAAATCTAGATAAACATGAGAGTTTTTAATTTAATATTCGAACTAATACCGTTAAACTCTTTGTATGTAATGGAATTTAAAATACATCTTTTAGAAAATAAAATTGATAGTAAATATCTCGACATAATACAATCTTCATTATCAAAAGCTTTTTTTTTTTTGTATTTAGTTTCTCATAACATGTTGTGTGATAGGCATTGTTTATTAAAGTCGTGCTGAGAAGCAACACAAGGACCGTTGGTGACGGACCTCGAAATTTTTAACGTCGGTCAAGTGACGACGACGAAAACTTCATTGGCATCTTGTTTTCCAAGCTTCCACTGCAGGACTTGGATTCTAATCAGATTTATTGTGCACCTAACCCATTACATGGCGAGTCTCTAATGGCATCAGGGTTCAAACCCACGCGCCTATGACTACTAGGATACCGCGGCTTATGACGTTTTAAAAATAAAATAAATTGTGATTCATACTGCCAGCACGAATGCCTTTTGGTAATGTAAGATAAAATGAAATACTGAAACAATTTTTTTTGCTACTGAAAAGTCCAATATTTTTTGTCGCTTCTCCAAAATTGAAAAAATATAGAGGCTGCATGTCATTAAAAAGTTGAATATAAACTTTGACTCCATATATTCCATTAGATTAAGGATATTTTGTATTGCAAAAGGGAGTTTAGAATCTGTAAACTGATTGTGGTGTTCTGATTTTTTTTCAGGTTTACTGAGCCTTTAAATAAACTTTGCAATCTTAATGCGTTTGGAAAAGAAGGTTAAATACACAAAAATGTCTTTTTTCAAAAGCGTTGATACATTATGAAGAATAAAAAAATTATACAAGAGAAAAAAAATATTATGTACTTGTAAAAAAAGATTAAAAATGAAATTTAGAGTAATAGCTTACCATATTTTTTGTTTATAACTCAGAGCTTTCAGTTCAGTGAACTACATTTTGCTGAAAACGCATCTTGAATTTATTACAACACGAATATGAATTGAAAATTCAATGCTTTAAGAGGTCTCAGGATTCTTAGCTCTTATACGTTTGAGTGAAAACACATAATTTTTCAAACCAGTGTAACTTTTTAATGAAATGAAGAAGAAATTTGAAATACTTTTATCGTGTAAATATCCAGATACATATATATATATATCTATATATATATATATATATATATATATATATGTTTATTTATTATTTATTATATTACTTTATACTTTTAAAATACTTTATATATGTTTTTAAAAAAACTCTGAATAAGTTATAAAGAAACATAAATTAAGCCCTTTTTCAAACTTACAAAACTTTATATTTAACAGCGTGCAAGATTCTAATGTTAAACATTGGTTAAAATTTACTAAAGTATTATTATGTACTAGAAAACTTTTCCGTTTCTTGAAGTTATATGTACTTTTTAAAAGTTTAGTAGAAAATGATCTCTTTAAATACAATTATTACATAAGTTTTGAAAGTTTAAGGAAAAAAAAAACAGATTAAAATTTATATACATTTTTTCTGTTTATAAATTGTCTAAAAATTGTCGTATAAGTCACAGAGAAACTCTTATTTTAAACACGAGTATGAAATTTCAAAGAAATATGATTAATAGTTTCTGAGAAATCCTACGCGCAAGCTAAATTTTTTTTTTTTTTTGAGAAAAATGAAATTAAATATGGAAAATAACAAAAACAAAAAAAAAGTTAAGAGTAGTTTAGTTTCTTCTCGATGAATTCTGGAAGTTTTGGTAGTAAAGTTAAAATTTTTATTCCAAAATGCTCAAAACCATTGGAGTTCCTAAACTTACGTTTTTCAGCAAAATTGAAAATTTTGAAGGTTAAGGTTTCTTAGACACCTTAAATCAAACATGTCAAATTTGCGGGCCTCATGCACTCCACAAAGAACATTTAGGCGGCTCAATAAATTTTCATCAACAAAAAAAAGGCATCTAACAAAATGCAATAAAAGCACTGTAGCTTAATTTTTGAAATTTCAAATCATTCAGAGTTATTGATAATAGAACCACAACATCACTACGAAATTATTCCTTATCGTGTTGAATCGACGCACCATTTCCTTCATTCTTATAGAGATTATTTTAGCATCCTTTTAGAAGACTGATGGTGTTATTTTACAATCATTATTTGATGGTTATAAAATAACGCCACTAGTCTTCCATTGCACCAATTCCCAATTGGAGGGTGGGGTGGGGTACGTGAGAAAAATGGTTACGGCGGTCACCTAGCTATATAATTTCTTAAAATATTATAAATAATTTTAAAAAGTATGTACAGGATTTGCTAATATTATCAGATGTAACATTAAATTTGACAATTTTGCAGGGACACATGAGCTTTTCGGTTTTAGATCTTATTTCACAAAAGCTACTTGGAGGAATAAAATTTTTTGGGAATGATGAATCGCCAAAATGGTAACCTAGCCCAGGGTTACCTATTTTATGGCAATCCTAAACTCCCAAAATTCCGTAAAATAATGAACATTTCTATTTCTTCCTTTTTCACGATTGGATGGCTGGATCCGATTGTAACGCATCACTGAGTTCTGGGTATTTTAAAATGGATCGTTTAGAGCACAATTTGGTTTTGCAGTAAATAAGAAAATCCGCATTAAGAAAGTAATAGAAATTCGAATGAAATCAGTTTGAAAGCAATGGGTTGAATACTGCGAAATTTGTTTGGTAAACGTTGTCGGGGGGGGGGAAATCATTTTCCCTTTGATGGATGAAGACGCCTGTTCAGAATAACGCCAGTGATTTTTCACCGTTCTTAGTGGGTCTCTCTGATTTTTATGCAATGCATTTTTACATGTCTCCATTACAACTGCAAAGCTTACAAAATTGCTATTCCGGCAACATGTCATCCAATTTCCAGTTGAAACGATTACGAGTTGGAAATTCTTACGTTTGGCGCTAATTTAGCATGATTTTCAATACTGCGCCAACCATCCCCTGTTATTAACTGGGAATTTTACCCTTCTCGTCTCTTAATCTCCGTATCTTGTATTTTTATAAGCATTGCTTCATATTTCTTGTGCATAACTGCTTTGTGAATATTGATTTAGAAGAAATAATTTAGAAATTTTTTTATACTAAATTAAAAAAATTTAGAATACAGATTGGAAAATTAAAAAGTCTTATAGGAAGAAATACTGAAAATGAAAGTTAAGAGAACTACTTGCATACCGTTGACACCTTTGAGGGAGAGGTGTGATTAACTTAAGCTACCAACCAATGGGGTTGCAGCGTATCAGGACGATGAATTGTGAAAATTTTAGTCGAAATTTTTCTGTGAGAAGTGCGGACACGAGAGCTTGTTATTTGTTTAGGGGGTGGGTTTGTTACTATAAGAGGTGAATTATTGTTACGATGTGTAAGGGATTCTTACAATAATATTGAAAAGTTTAAGTGCTTTTAAAAATTTAAGAGGGTATTTTGGAGTCTTTAAATGTTCAGGAAACAAATTTATAACTGGTAGTCAAAATTTCAAGAAAAAAAAATTTCATGATAGTTCGATTGAAAGAGAACTTTATTGCCTCAAAAAATCACCATTTCTGTTGAAGCATTTTGCTCTAAGAATTTGTCGAGTGATGTGATTTTGAGATCTTTCGAGTTTCAATGTGGGTTTTAGCTGCAAATCCAGCAAGCATAAGTTAATATTTGTCAAAGAATCGGAGTATATATAGATACTTTCTCTGATCATTTTTAGTCCTGATCAATTGGTGGATAAACTTGACACGCTCAAGATCGGAATTTCTTTTTGGTATGTATAACGTGTTCAAAAGGGAGAAATTAGCTTTGAAAACATAGAATCATTAAATAAAACAATTTTATTTAATTCAACATAAATCTTTTTCTGAATCTACAATGAGTGAAATAGATTGGAGGGAATGGGGTGTTTGGAAGATTCGAAGTAGGGGTACGCCTAAGAGAACCGAGACAAAAGGGGATAGAGGGTACGGGAAAAGGAGCCGAGCTAGCTGGGGCTTACGTAGACTGAAAAAGATTAGGAATCACTGTTCTACTGCATCGCTCGGTGTGTCTAACAACACATATTCCGCTTTCAATAATAAGGCGAAGGAATATATTACATAATGATTATTAATTTGTATAGTTTTTGTATGTCTGGTGAATTAATATTCAAGAAAAAAATACACTTTTTATTGATTGTTTTTATTATTTTGAATTTCAGTTTGTTATTAACGAAACCTGTGTTCGTAAAACTGAATGAAAAATGCTGATATACATCAGTGTGTGTGTGTATGTTTCCGTGAAAGATCAGAAAAAATAAAATAATGTGTTTTTTAATAACAGGGGCTCTGTTATAGTGATCTAAGTTCTATAATAAAAATGTTATCAAAATGAGCTTAAGCTCCATAATAGAATTTACCAGTACTGTACTCCTTCATCAAGAAGATACATTAAGAAAAGGAAGATTATTACAGTAAGTACTCAGAGTGCGGTCCATAATTTTTGCTTGTTGGAAACTAGCCCTTACTGGAAATGAGCTTGACACCCTTGCTTTAATTGATTGAGTATGATTATGTATACCAGAGGTCACATTTCTCAACTACATCAAAGTGAAATCTTAATACGCCTACGTTTTTTATTCTCTTGATATAAAAAATACTTTTGTTTTCGTAAATACAAAATATAAGTTCTATAACAAAATGAATTAATGCTCAAATATTTTGAATTCTACTTCGGAATACTTTGAATTAGGCAGAAATCTACTAACAAAATAGAAAGATTTTCTTTACTACAGAAAAAGAATAAAATGTTTTAAAAAATATGGGAAAATAATTCGATATAAAAACCAACGTTTTTAAAAACAACGTTTTTATATGGTGGCAAAGTTTATTAGAGAAAATTATTGAAATATTAGTTAAAACTGTTAGTTATTTTTAACTTTAAAATTTACTTAAAAAGAGACATTTGTGAGAGTATTAAAAAATTCATAATACTCATAAAATCAAAACATGCATTTGAAAGTTTGTAAGTCATTCTATTAAAAAAAATGGGAACCAGAATTCAGAAAAAATTATTGTGAAAAGACGCGGCGCCAAATATTGGAAACTTTCTTTCTTGCGAATGATTACTGACTAAAAGTCAGCAACCCTTACTATCTCGGAGATAGTAAAGGGGAGATAGTATCTCTCCTTTGTGAGTACAAAAGGTTTACGATACCTCATGCGGCGTGGGGAGTGCCCGGTGCTCCCAGAGGGGGAAAGAAATTTTTTCCTCAATCCTAAAAGCGCCGAGAGGAAAGAATATTTTGACTTATTAAAATTATTGAAATATTAGTTAAAACTTGTCGCAAACGTCTAAATATTGCATTGTTAGGCCAGTACGAACGATTCCCAAAATTTCAAAGCTCTAGCTTGATGGGAAGTTGGTTAAATTAACGATCGAAAATTTGACACACACACATCAAGTGAAATTCAGAAAAACGTTGTAATATGGGGTAGGTTAGGAACACTCTCAAATCCTTTACTCGTCCACACAACTGTTCGGCAATTTTCTATTTAATAAACATATTTTGTTTCTAATAAGCACTCACAAATTTTAAGTATAGCTTGGGTTGGCTATCTTCGAACATTCCCTTAACTGACATATGGGTTTCCTTCTGAATTTATATTTCTATTTACAGCTCCTTTCAAACCAAATGAAACTTGGTTTCACAAATTAGGTAAATTTTAGAGATGTAATGAATATATATATAATCAAGTCGTATAAAAGAGACAGAGAAAGATTACAGATATAAAGGATACAGAGTAATAAAAAAATTGCGGCAAGGGAAAGGCAATAATTGTGAGACAGCAAAAGAGAGAAGGCTTTGAATAGTGCGCGGGAGTTACTTGCGTGTCTGTATGATCTATAGGAACTAGGACCTGACGCTGTCCAGTCGAAGTTTCTCCACTGTGGATGAACTCGCATACTATCCCAGTAAGAGTAATTTTTGATACTTAATAAAAATTTTCGGTAGCCACATGGAGAGACAGTGAACTAGAAGAGAGCACACCCCTTTTTATAGAAACAATAAACAAGGCTTTGAAAGGTAACTAACGATTTTCTTGAATTGTTTTTGAGCGTCTAGTTAAATTACTTTATCTGTGCTTGGAATTAAGTTGAACTTTAGCATTGCAAATCGACTAATATTTAAGATGACAGACGAGTCGGATGATAGAAATACGCCAAAGAGCAATATTTGTACAAAAATTATAGGAAATTTGAATCATGAAATTTAAAAATGCTTACATTTTATTAGATTTAATTTTTGTAAATATAATTGCACTCAGTGTATAGAATGTTATATTTATAAGAACACTGCAAGTTTTTCAATTTATAAATAAGTAATTTTATGCAAGATATACCAAAAGGTAAGTATATGACTTACAAACATAAATACAAATATCTATTATTAATTGGTCATTCATAGTTATTTACGTTTAAAAATCTGATATTCTTTGAACAAGCAAATACACAAATATGCACAAATATCTCAATGTTAAAATACGACTTTCACAGTTTTTAATTTTAAAAAAGTGAAAAGTTATTAGTTTAATTTAGTGTGTAAAATGAGATAATTTTTCCTTGTCGAAGGCTCGTCTCAAAGACCTTAAGCAATAAATCAAACATTAGACTTCGTAAAAAGTGTCTCAAGTGTTCTGAAACACCCTTACTATTTTGAAACGCTGCTGATAAAATCTTGACCATATTTGAATTTTTTTAAAGCTGGCTACAAGCACGAAAAAAATTAAATAAACTAATAAAGAGTATATTAAAAGTGCATCTCTCTTTTTCTCTAGAGCTAGTTGAAATAAGTAACAAACATTAGCATGGGATTAGAAATTCCTGAAAAAACTAAATTCGTAAAATTTCATCCGCAATATGAAAAGCTTTAAATTTTGCTTCCAAACTGTTTTCGCCAAAACCCTTATTGAAAACATTTCCAGACAGGAAATTGCTCAAATTTTCATAGAAGTTGGTTACGTAACATGTACATTTATTTACGACGTAATATTCTTAAAATTTCGAAACATTCCAAATAATGTCCCATTTTTTATTTGGAACGTCAAATTCAAAATTATATTAGTATTACAGTTAAGAAGACACTAAACATGGAATACATTTTACAGAAGAAAAAAAAAGTAATTGATTCAGACAAAGATTAGTAATTTTAACAAATACGCGACTCTTTAAAAAATAGCGAATTCAGAATGTAAAATTAATGCTTGAGAGTTTGCTATCGGAAAAAATGTTCCAATTTCGGGCTCTATTCCTCTAGGGGAGCAGGAAAGCCTCATCTCTCCCATGTTAAATTTATCAACTTCATGTACCTTTTTCTCAGAAATGATGCAAAATAGGATTATGAAATTTTTGTGGAAGTTAGAATAACATATTTTACATAATTAATACGCCATTTTCTTTCTAAGTAAAATAGAATTTTTTTTATTAATTATTTATTCATAACCACTCTTAAAATACATTTTTCGCACAGTTTCAGGGCATAAAATAAATAATTCTCAAAAAAATCATCACAAAAACTTGTTAAAGTATGTAATATATAGCATAAAATACATGTCATTGAAAAACTGAATTCTTAAGTTTCACAGATATTGAGAAAAGGAGCACAAATCTGAAAAATCCATGTTTTGAGAAAATTGCATTTAAAGTTTCCATTGATACTTTTATTGTTGATTAAGAAGTTAAATTTAATAAAATTTTGCTTTGTATGAAGGATTATCATCTTCTTCCTTAGCCTTATAAGAATTTTCAGGTTTCTTTTTTTGTATTTTTATCTCTTTTTCTGGCATTTTTTTTAAATATTTGGATAGTTTCCGTTTTCTGACGATAATACATTCTTTGCCTGATTCCTCCATACTTTTCACACAAATATATTCTGGGTGATTTTTTGTCGTGCATAAAGTATGGCATTTTGTAATATTTTCTACATTTGAGCGGGAAACAGGGACAAAAACACAACATTTTAAGGTTTCGGTGGCAATAAATACAATTTTGGTGCACGAATCCAGATGGCACTGTTCACAGATTCATTAAGATGTTATGTTTTCCTATAAAGGCATTTTCTTAGAGAAGTTCTAGTTTTGCCAAATCTCTAAATAACAAGCTTGGTGACTTCATTATTAGTAGAGAAATATACGTATGCTTGGTGTGGTCATGCGTTTCGTCTTTTGCTTGGACACGAGGAAAACTACATTAGTTTTCAGATCCAATTGGATAGAGTTATTACTCATGATTTGATATTATTTAATAATTCGACAGCAAACAAAAATATTCAGCCCAAACAGCTTGCTGAATTTTTAAAATTTCCAACATTTCCAAAAGATCTGTAATTCTTATGCAAAGTAACAGATATGCTACTTCCTTTAACTTGCACAGATATGCTACTATTACAATTTTTGGAAGCAGAAAATGTATTCAAAACATACTTCAAAAATAATCATATCATTTCGTATCCAAAATCTTAATCAGGAATAAATACGTATTTTTATCATATTCATTATACATAAAGAAAAATAGTTTTTCATATTGCCCTTTTACAGTTTCAACATTATCATTTGATTCAATAACAGTATCAATATCACTGATGGTTGACTTTCTAATACTTTTACTATTTTAACCATGCTCTTACTTCGTGGCATTCTAAATAAGTTAACAAACTCATTTATACCAGTAACGTACAACTTACTGAAAAAAAATAGTACAATCTAAGTGTGCAAAACAAGATGAACAAAAAATATTTTAAAATATTTGATAGTTTTTTAGGATATGTAAGAATAAAGACGATTGTCCCTAGTATTTAAAAATCACGCAAAGAACGATATAAACAGTTAAAAACTATAAACAAAAAGCGAATGCAATTAACTTTATTTCTGTCAATTCTTCAATCGTAAGTCAGATTAGAAAAAGTTACACTGAGTTAACTATATATATTAAGCATTAAATGAGAGATGGCACACCACGAGATGAGTTTGCTTACATTAGTGTCAACTCTTTAAAAAGAGGACAGGTTGCGAAGTGTTCTACTAAAGAGAATGAAACATTCCAACACTTCAGTTTTTTGATGAACAAGTGAGATTAATCGCTGGAAAGATGTAACACGTTTAAGCTATTTAATATTGCAATAAAATAAAAATTGAATTTTTGATCGAATTTCACTTACCCGGTTCACCCGTGAAGACAGCCTAAATAAACAAATTCTTATATTCATTGCTTTCATATGAAAATTAGAAGCAAAAATTGTTATAATTATAAAATTATTAATATCTATTTTTGATATGTAGAGTCTCTGTTGGTTAACTTTCGTAAATTTCTAGTAAAGTGCCTAAGTTTAGACACTGACTCACAGGTAATCATACACAGAATCATCAAGTCGGATTGATTGGTTTTATGGGATACAGAGCAACAAAGGTTATTATTCTCTTTAAAATATTCTTTTAATTCAATAGATATGAGAATATTTCATCTTCTGCTATAGTGTTCTGTATACTTGTTTATTAGCTACTGTTCTCCAAATGCTCTTTGAAAGTGATATCGCTTTCTGAGTCTATCTTGAGTACATGCTAAAGATGATTTCTATGGGATGCGTATTTATTACAAGTAAAAAGAATATATTCCAAATCGTTTGGTTACAAATAATTCATTTTCCATTTTTATTTAAATTGAATTTCAGCAAAATCCCTGGAGTTATGATCACTTTGTTCATAATTCGTGTGCTGAGTATCTCTTCTCTACTATGTGTCGCACCCACTGTTTCTTCTGAGCAGAATATCTCAGTTTACATAACTGAACGCATGTAGAAATTAATTGTTCAAAACTACCGCTTCTATGACAAGGCAAGAATGTGAAAAGGGCTTTTGGCAGTCTCATAATATAGTGTGAAAGTAGTAAGCGATACAAGAAGGGTCGGAACAAGTCAAAAGACTATGTTCCAAACCGTTGATACGGTTACAGGTGCTACTCTTTGCATTATCATTTAAATTGGATTTGAGCAAAAGCCCGGTAGTTGTGATCATTTTGCCGAAAATTCGAGTGCAAAGTATTTCCTCTCTTCCATTTTGTGTCTTATTGGATATTATGTCTGGTCGGTGATGTTTCCGGTATGTTTGGTATGTCTAGTCGGTGATGTTTCCTAAGATTTTGAAATATTTGTTGAATTATAATCTTCATTGACAATTATTCTCGTGGCCGCGGTAGCCTAGTGGTAATGGTCGCAGACACACGGCTAGTGGTTTTCATCGAGTCTAGGGTTCGAGCTTTGATGCTACTAAAAACCCGCCGTGTAGCAGGTCTGGTGCACATTAAATCAAATCGTGATCCCAAGATTCTCATTGGCATGGTGTGGAAGTTAGGAGAGAAAGGCTCCAGCTAAGATGTAATCCTCGTCACTTGATCGAGGTTCAGAATAACAATATCCATCCCCAATAGCCCTTGTGTTGCTTCTCAGCGCGACTTTAATAAAGAATCCCAATCACTCAATCTACGACTCTGAAACCAAACAAATCAATATGAATAACTGATACTTACAACATTACGTACATGGGGATCAACCGATATACGTAACAAATTTTATCCTGATATATCTTGATTATTTCTTAGTAATAATTAAAACTTAAAAATATAACTTGCTATAAAACTTAATAAACTTCTTACGGCAGTCGAGGAAAGTGCGTATCGAGGAAAGTACGGCAGTCGAGGCAGTTTTAAAATAAATAATTGGTGATTACTAATCACCAATTATTTATTTTAAAATTCGATGCTCAACTTCTAATTATTGAACCTTTTTGAAATCATAATCATTTTATTGTCTATATGTACGTATTTTAAGAAAATTTAATTTCTATTAAAACAGGAACTTTCGTTATGGTACCTGATTTTGTTTCCCTAAAGGAATATTGGAAATTTTAAAAATTGTTCTTCAAATCCAACATCTCTTGTTTGTTGCATGGTAGAAACCATTATGAATATGCCCAAAAATAAAGTTCCTCAATATTGAAGCGCCAAATAAATACCAAATATAAATACCAAAATAACAAATTTATGCTAAAATTTCCAAAAATTCATTTTAATTCAATACCAAAAATTAAATTAAATTCCAAAATAAATGAATAAATGAACAAAATCCAATTCATACCAAAAATTAAATTCGTCTCAAATACTTACTCTCGAGCTCCTTAAAGTAATGGTTCACTTGCTTGAGGCTGAAGATGGCGGGGTTCAAAGGGAAGAGAGATTCTGGAGTGGATCCTTTTTCTTCACCCTTGTGGGATTCTCCTGCCTCCGAATCCTCTTCGGCAGGGTTTTCTACATCCCCTTCTGCACTCTCTCCGTCGAATTCATCCTCATCATGTTCCTCCTCCTCCGACTCAGGATGCAATCTGGAAAACACAAAACATGATTGCTGTAAAACGTAGCGGTCTGGACATATTTTGTGTACGTACAGTCAAACTTGTTTTCATGCGCTCTTCGAACCTTTTCATGCGATTAAAAAGATTCCACAATAATGCATAATATAAAAAATAATATCAAATTGAAATTGGCTTCGCTAATTTCATTTTAACATGCGCCAACGTTTTTTTTTTTCTCCTTCTGTTAAGTTTTCGAAAACATAGAATTATTCAAAATAAATATTAATTAGCGTAAAATCAGCGTACTTGATTGCCTCAGGATTCACAGAAGCAGTATCTATAGAGAAAAGAAAAAAAAACTTCCTACCAATTCTCAATGCATTTTTATTTTTATCAGCTAAACATTTTAAAGTACAAAAACGTCGCCGATATTAACAACCAAATGAATAAAAACGGACGATTTCTGCCATAATAATCAATTATTAAATTAAATATTAAAATAAGAGCAAGCAATAAAGGATTAAAGGAGACAATAGTATTCTGTTCTGATATTAAAATCAAAGCAGACGGTAAAATATTAAAATAAATATATCTTGGCAATATAAATGTACATGAAGAAAAACAAAAACTAAATGTAATTATAAACAGAATGCATTATGTTTTGACCCTAACATCTCGTATCCTTTATTTTATGCCCGCGTATTTTCGTCGACACCATTTCCTCAAAACAACAAAATGCTAGGCATTTGTTAATAAAAAGTATCAAAAAAGTCTTTTAAATGGATAACAACAGATGGTCCTCCATCACGATAGAAAAAATACATTCTTATTGCATTACCAGTTTCATTACATTATGTCGTGACTTCTCCCGTGTTTTCTCCTTCAATTACTACTGACATTCTTGCATGAAATTTACCGGTGGAAACGAAACCATGACTGGTATAAGACAATATCTCATAGGTTTAATAAATGTGATAATATACTGTATTTGACACTGACATAAATTTCTAAGTAACTGTACGTAATTTCTTTATGTCCCATATTTGTAATCAAGTAACTATATACATTACAAGCAACTTTTATTAACATGTGCTAATATGTTGTTTTGTGAAAAGGACGTCAATGAAAAGCGTGGTCTTAAAATAAAGGATATAGGGTGTTATGTTCAAAAGATTGACATTATAACTATAATAATTACATTTAGTTTGCTCAAGGCATATTGCTAAGAAATATTTAATTTAATCATATCCGAACAGAATTTCACTGTCTATTTTATTCATTTACCTTTTTCTCTTATTTAAATATTTAATTTAATAATCGAATTTTTCTATGGCAGATTCGTCTGTTTTTATTCTTTCTGTTGTTAACATCGGCAACATTCTTAAGAATGTTTTGCTTTTGTGGAAATACAAATGCATTTGGAATTTGAAAAAGGTGTTTTCTTTTCTTGATAGCTGTTGCTTCTGTGGAATCTGGTGCTCGGAAGTACGCTTTCTGTATGCTAAATAATTTTGATTTTGATTAATTATTATATTTTTCCGAGAACAAAAAAAGAAAACAAAACCCGTTAGCACATGTTGAAATGAAATTAGCTCAAAGCTAATTTCAATTTTTGTATTACGTATTTTATTTCTTCTTGACGGCTAAATCGCAGATGGCGAATGAACTGTTGACGGGTTGTGGTGAAAGAGGAACAGCTGATAGTTATAGGTGTAGGTCTAGGACTTTCGGGACATAAAATGCAACCGAAAAACCCTCAATATTATCATCAGAAATCATTGCTCTAGCGCATGGCATCAGTAATTAAGGTTTTAATATTTTCACTGAAATTGATATCGACGAAATGATTTAGAAACGAGCCTGTAATTGATATTGATATTTTATAAATTACTCAACAGATCCTACAGAAGACTAGGAAATACCAAATCCTATAACAAAAAATAACATCTACGCACGGCTACAACTTTGAAGCAAATTGGAAATCCATTTCCTTGCAACCGAACCTTAAAATTCTAGAGTGAGCTTCGATCTTGTAAGTCTGGTGAACGCCACATATACAAAGGGTTAACCAAACAACCATTGTCAGAAAACCTAATCACCGACTCCATTATCACCAAAAATGTCAACAGTGGATGAGTGCGAGGCATCATCCAGTGACGAAAGGGGTTTAGAACCAGTTGTCTGTAAGAAAACCCGAGTTTCTAATTTATTTATGTTAATAATTTATTTATGCAGGTTTTTTGTTTAATATTTAGATTGGATATTTATTGAAAAAGCAAATATTTCAAGATGTTTCCGCGTGCGAATTAATTTTTGCCTTGTTTGGAAAACTAGTTTCTAGCTACATCGTGAGGTTTCGAGTTGTTTTCCATGTGAAACTTTTTTTTTTTGTATACAGTCTCTATTCCTTGCATTAATTATTTTTATTTTAAATATGTTCCAAGCAATATATCCAAGGTGCCCCATTGAAAAGGATACACTAACAAAATAAATCATCAAAAATCAATAATTAACGTTACAAATATACTGCTGTTTGTAGAAAATGCAACACCATGAAAGAATCATCAGAATCAAATGAAATTTAATGCAGAAACGACTTGTACTGATACAAATAAATGATGAAATTTTCAAAACAAAAGAAACAAATTAAGCGTCCGAAATCAGTATTTGGTGCAGCCACCATGCGCTGCAATAAGTGCTGCTATACGACGTGGCATGGAGTCAAACAGATGTTGAATATCTGCTTGAGGAAGAGAATTCCATATCGCTTGTATGCGCAACCAAAGTTCGTCTTTGGAAACTGCAGGACGCGGATCACGAGCGAGACGCCGACCAACCATATCCCACACGTGCTCAATAGGCGACATATCCGGTGAATAAGCAGGCCAAGGAAGAAGTTGCATGCGTTGTGCTGAACAGAAGTCTCGAACAGTCCACGCAACATGTGGGCGTGCATTATCCTGCTGAAAGATAGCTCCAGGGATGCCTTGAAGGAAAGGAACGACTTCGGGCTGTAGCACTTCACGGACGTACCTGTTGCTATTGAGATTACCCTCAATTCGTATCAAATTGGATCGTCCATGATACGAAATCGCACCCCAGACCATAACTCCGGATGTTCGACCACTATGTCGTTCAATAATACACTCAGGAAGGCAGCGTTGACCGGCATAACGTCTAACACGAACACGGCCATCATGGGTCCACAAATTGAAGCGTGATTCATCTGAAAAGACAACTTGGTGCCAATCAGCTCGCCTGTCTCTGTGCTCAATAGCCCACTGCCGACGCAGCCGTCGATGATTCGCCGTGAGGGGAATCCTGTATAAAGGCACCCTTGCACGCAATCCACGGCGCAGCAGACGACGACGAATTGACGAAGCCGACAATTGTACACCTGTAGCAGTAGACCAACGTGCTGCCAGCTGCCTGGAGGAAGCTGTGCGATCATTCACCGCCATGCGGAGCAGGTGTCGATCATCGCGCTCTGACGTCACCTTCTGTCGTCCAGTGCCTGTTTTTCGAGTTGTTCGGTGCTCGTCGGTCCACTGCTTCCAAACTCGCATCACTGTGGAACTGTTCCGCTGCATACGAGCTGCTATTGCGCGATAGGAAAATCCTCCTTCTCGAAGGCCGATTATCCTCCCTCGTTCAAACTCCGTAAGTTGCTTGAATTTCTTATTCTTCCGTCGTGGAGGCATACTCAGGTCTCACTAAACGTTTGCCACTAACAAATAATCATAGACTTTTTTCAACGTCCCGCTACAGCACTTTATTTATACGCTTTCAGCATCAATTCAGAGGGCGCTGCGCGCGCCGCGCACGCGCGATGGCTCTGAAACTTTATTAATTTGCATAATATCCTATAATTGACATTTGCTGCGAATTTCATTTGATTCTGATGATTCCTTCATGGTGTTGCATTTTCTACAAACAGCAGTTTACATCATTTCCATAAAACGGTGACCTGAAGTCTATATTTTACGACGAAAGCACGAGGCGTCGCTTTCGAGGGTAAACGCACATCGTTACTTCGGTCCAAATAAAAAATGCACATGTTGTAATGCATTGAGAATGGTTCTCAATTTTTTAATCGAACTTTTTCTCCTCTGACGAAAATACATTCCATATTTGAGGAAGAATGAATAGGTATAACACACGAATATGGGGGCTCGGGAAATCCCCATCATGTGACGGATTTGATTCGTGACAGCCCCAAAATGAATGTTTGGTGCATAATGTAATATTCCCAGATGATCCGACATTTTTTTTTGTACAAACGCAGTTATAGATGTTTATCTCGATATGTTGGAATAGTTTTTCTTTCTACACGAAGTTTAGCTTGAAATTGACTATCGCCTGGAGATTCTCCGTTCCACCAAAGGACCCCATGTAAAAACGTATTGACATTTTAATTATAAATTTGGTGATGTACCCTCTCATGTTATGTTACAATTTTTTATTTATTCATATGCTTATAATTTCGTCCACTCCCATATTCAAATAAGGTACTTTTAAACGGGATACTCTAGAATTTAATAGCTACTTATGATAGTTATAAAAGATAGCGTTTTAATACGTTAACTTTTATGTCTCCTGCTCAAAAACAGATTAAAATGTGTGTCATTGGGCTATTTTCTCTTCACTAACCTCGGGAACTTTACAATAATTGGTGTACTGCATAAAATTACAATTTATTCATGACCAAAATGAAATGGATTGTGTAAATTAGATGAAGATAGAAGTGAAGTGAATTAGAAATATTGATATATAAATAAAATAGAAACGAAAAGGAAAAAAAAGAGAGAGACAGATAGATAATTGTTATTTGGATTGAAACATTTTAATTAGCTTTGAGAATTAAAGTGAGAAGATAAGAATCAGCTGTTAGCTTGAAATGTTTGAATCTGAACTAGTAAATTGGTAAGCTAAGAATTTATTGCTTGATTCTAACTTAAAATTTACACATTAAGTGGATTCGAGAGAAAGCGATCTTGTCTATCTGTCACTGATATTTAAAGTATTTTACCTTGTTTTTACATATCTTTATTTGGAGTCTTGTATTTATTAACCGTTTAGTTAAAAAAAAAACAAGACAAGTTGAATGAAATAATGAAGAACAGGGGTTATAAGTGTACTTAATCACGAACTTAAGCCTGATGATAAATCTCGGATCATTACACCTAGTCTGATGTATTCCCAAAGCGTGGTGTCTAATATTTTTTAAAAAAAAAAACGTTTCGATTGCTGGTGCTGGAAGTTAGATGCGTATAAATAATGTTAACGTGCTGTAAAACGAGTAACTGAAAACAAACTGGTTGTTAAAATAATAAGGAAGTCCTCTTGTCGCATGGGGATTTGCGAACCTTCCTTTTATCTAACATCTGTGTTTACTTTCTGATATTATATATAAATTTCCAATTCCTTCCCAATAAAATGAAACGTAATAAAAGCAAAATAGATTGAATGTAAGAAGTGAAATGAATGGATTTAAGGTTGTATTCCCATTTTGTTAAAGAATTAGAACCGGCCGACTTTTTCTGATAAAAAAGCGCTCGAACATTGATTTTATATTCTGAGATCGCTATCTCTTAGAAAGTAGCGTATTTTATACTATAACTATTTTCTATCTGAACCAGTCCCTTTTTTTCAGGTGTACAATATGTTCCAAGTTTCGTCTCCTATATTGTAATAATTAATAAGTTTTGAACTTTACATATTCAAGAGGAAAATGGCATGTTTTTGTGGAATGATCCTAAATTTTAAGAGTATTGCACCATAAACAGATGTACGTGTTGAAACATCACCAGCTTCTATGAAATTTTCTGTCCTGAAATGTGTCCCAAGTTTCGATCGGGTTCTTTGACACTAGGCGAAGATGGTCTTAAAAGAATGTTTCTCAAACTGTTATCCAAAATCTCTTAAATCCAAAAATTCGGGAGTAATGACTTTTCATTGTCATCATAGTTACTTTAATTGCAAAGGAAGCAGGATATTGATGCATGGAAGGGAGCAATTTAATAATTCAGATAGTCTCAAAGTGACAAGCTAGCACTCGAGTTACATAGGATGTATTTATAATCTGTGACGTCCTGGTTTTACTTTTATCACCGATCAGTACATAACCAGTTACTAAAGTTACACAAACAAGAGTAAATGCAAAATCAACTAATGATTACTATATCTTTATAATCCAGAAATAAATACTTATTTTAAGTATGTGGAGCAAAATTCCTCACTCGTCCACCACAAAAGATTATTAGAAATGCATATCCATCTTACTGGCTTCAGAGGTGGGTCAGAGTCAGGAGTCAAAGAGTTACTAAGAGACATACAATAAACATGCCATGGATTTCAATTTCCAATAGCAAACTTACACTTCGAATGAGAGAAATCAGAAACAAGAGAAACCAATAAATTAAATGATGCGTTTCTAAGAACAAGCAAAAATGAAGCGGAAAGGCAGAATAGGATCTTTTACAAAAACACAGCTCAAAATTCACCGATCGCAAAGTGCGGACAGTGATTTTGTGTCAAAAGAGAGAAGATAAAAATCTTCCGACTAAGAGGGGGTGAATGGTGAATAAATGGTTGTTTTTGAAACGCATTCTTTGAAAGCTTGGGATTAAGAGAGGGTCGACTATTTTAATACTTTTTAATTATCCTTTTCGGATTTCAATATTTGGATTAGATATGAATGGCCATTTCTGAGAGAGTAAAATGTTCCAATTTGGATTTTCTTTTCCCTTTTCCTTTCTTTCTTTCTCCTCCCCTTTTTTTGTAAGATATTATTTTACAGAATCTTGTGGTCAGTGAGATAAGCTGTATATTCAACCTATTTTTATTCTTCATATTTTAAGAGTTATAAAGAATGTTTTTCTTGCACATATATTTCCATCATAATTAACAATAATGTCGAAACAATGTAAAAGTAACGCAGAAAATTCCTATCGATGTTGGAATTTATATTATTTCTCAATTTATATTAACAGTGTATCTCGGGTTTCTCTTAACTCTTTGTTTAATAACAATAAACCCCAAATTCCTCAGATAAATAGGATGCGATTGTATTTATACCTCTGGAGGTACGTTGTGGAAATTAATATTTGTCATTCCATAACGCAACTTAAAAGGTGACTCAGATATGGTATTGTACTTTATCAAATAGTTTTATTTAGTTTGGTGACTTTTCACGCAGGTGTGTAACTCTTTCTTGCGCCATTTGGCATGAACGTCCGCAACTCTTATTGGCACTGATTTTTCCTTTTTAAATAATTTATGAGTTATTTTAGGAATTAAAATTACTATTGGTGGGTTAGGAAAGAGATTATCAAGGGTTTCCGAGAATTCATTACCAAATCCAAGCAATCCTAATCAGTCCTTCAATTGTAAGAAATAGTGCAAAGTCTCTTCAAAAAGTTCTGGGAAAAATAGGTTGGAAACCAACAATTTACTTAAAAAAAACCCATAGAATTTTTTGAGTTACCTTTTTTATTAATCTATTTCGCATACAGAAAAAGAATCCAAACATTCGATTTCCATAAAGGCTGTTGAAAGATACTTGAGATACAAGAATCTTAATTGAGATAAACTTATCGTCTCCTTCTACGATATAGATCAATTAAATATATATATATATATATAATTTGGGTAAAGTCCTATTTCAGAACACTCATGACGAAGGAAAATAAAACAGCACCAGATCTCATTAAAAGATGGGTTACTTTAAAATAAATTCTAATAGGATTCCATTAAGAGAGTTATCAATATGGCGCGTCTTTCGCGCTCCCTGTCGCAATTTTGTTTCCTGTCGCCAAAGCCTGGGCTAAAATAGGATCCACCCAACATTTGTTAAGAGCACTTATTAGTAGAAGATTCAAATTAATTGTAAGACTAAAATATGAAACACTAAGATTTTGTTAATCCCGGTAGATTACTATTATTTTTATAAAATATAGTTACAAGTGCTAACCATACCAATTGCAATGAGCCGTACATGAAATGAATAAATAGGGAGGAATTGCATGAAAATTATACCAGTTATAAGGATTTATAAATAAAGAGATCCATTCGACTAAACTAGGATGATATCATAGCTAAAGCTAAGAATAAACAATTATAAAATGCTGAATCCAAAAATAATGCTACAAATTATAAGCCAGAATCCAAAATAAGGAATGACAATTTTCAGTAATTTTTTAAAAACATAATATAGTTCCAAAACCAGTTATTAAAAAATAGCAAACGACTTCATTCAAACAAATGGAATTAATAACAATTGTGTATAAAAAATATAATTTTTTTAAAAAATTTTAACAAACAACAAGCTAAAATTCGAACGGTGGAATTACAATTTTTAGTAAATTTTTAAAACACATTACAGTTCCTAAACCAGTTATTTAGAAACAGTAAATGATTTCATTCAAACGATTGGAATTACTAACAATTGTGCGGAAAATATAAAATTAACCTTCGACTAAATGATATTTGTTTGTTCAGAAAGTTGAGAAGTCTCCCGTCCGCCCGCCATTTTGATTTTGTGGACGTAATGTTAGTCCTATGGAATTTCGGCTTTAATTCTCTCATCCTTAATGTTTGATATTTGAAAGTAATGAAGTGCATTTGAAAGAACAAAAAATAATTAATGCATCTGTGGAATTACTTCTTTCCCTCCGATTTCTTAAAAAATTCTTTAACCCTATTTTAATGATTCGTTTGCGAGTTTTCCGGTCTTTAAAAAATGTTTTTATAAATCGGAGGGAAAAAGTAATTCCACAGAACCATTCATTATTTTTTTGCTCTTTCAGATGCACTTTACTGCATTCAAAAGGATCAAACAGTAAAGTTATGAGAATTAACGTCGAAATTCCATATAATTAACATTACGTCCACAAAATCAAAATGGCGGGTAGAAGGGAGCTTTCATCGGAATTTCCAACATCAAGTATATGTTTAATCATTGCTTGTTTTTAAAAATAATTTTTCATGCAAGCAGAACAAAAGTAAACGTAAAAAGTTTTCTGAAATAGGCATATACTGAAATTGTTCAAAGAAAAAAAAGGGGATCGAATAATATTACTTGCTCGTCTTCGTTAAGGTATATGCCCTTGTTAACTTGGACAAAGTTGCTTTAGTTTCAATTTACAAGAACTTTAGATAATAATGATTCAATTTTAGGGTGCTTTTAAGGTTTTTGGCCACGGTAACCTAATGGTCATGGTCACGGGCTCGCGGCCAGCGTTGTTTCTGTCGAGTCGTGGTTTCGAGGCCTGATGCCACTAAAGACCCATTGTGTAGCGGGGCTGGTACACGTTATTTCTGGTAGAGGTCCCAAATCCTCCCGTTGGTGTAGTGTGGAGTTCAGAGAAGGAGGTTCGAGTTTAAGTGTCATCCTCGTCACTTGACCAAGGTTCAAAACTACGACGTCGGTCGCCGACGGCTCTCGTGTTGCTTCTTAATGTGACATTTATAAAATAATCAATTAATGAATTATTTTAATGTTGTCTTCAACTTTACTCTTGATTATATATACTCGTGTACAAATTAAAAGAATTTGAAATTTCAAGTCTATTATTGCAAAAAGTATTAAGCCAAAGGAACTAATTATACGCCAAAGAATGATGTAAATATGATACATAAGCTCCCGAAGAGTTGTCGGCGATTTGCGTCTTTGTACTCCTTCAGGACATTCACAGCGTTTCCTGCTGCAGTTGGATAAATTTTATAAGCTATAAGGTAAAATGAATAGACATAAACGTATGGATGTCCAAATGAGATGGAGAACTGTTGGTAGACTGGAATCAGGCCAGTCATAGAGCAGATGGCTACAGAGCTCGAAACAATACCCAGTGTCGTTTGCAATTGTGCAAACAATTTCAAGACACTGGGTGCATATCGAGAAGACCTGGACGAAGTCGACCAAGAATCACTGCGACGAATGAAGTTCGTTGTTTGGTAAATTCAGAGGGGCAACACAGGACTGCTGCAGCTTCATAACTCTCACTTGAGTTGTATGCTGCCACTGGAACCCGACTTTCATGGTCTACAGTTTCCCAAAGACTTCAAGAGGGGAGGGGGGCAGTATGCCTTAAGACCCAATGTTTGCGCCCCTCTCACTGCACCACACAAGAAAATACCTTTAACATGTTTCAGATAACAAGTGTCTTGGACCACTCTTCATCTGAGCCCCGTGCTTTTTTCGCGTAAGTCGGATTCAGCCTGGACACTAATTCATGGCATACCTGTATTCTGAGAGAGCCTGGGACATGACACCTTCCCTACCTCATCAAGGAAACGGATAATTACGGTGGTGGAGGAGTAATGAATTGGAAAGACATTATGTTGGACTGTCGCATACCTCAGCATGTGTTTGACAAATGCTTTCAGACTACTGAGCGGTATAGAAAGGAGCTCTTAAACCCCGGAGTTCGACTATTCAGGGGTGCAGTTGATCCTGGGTTCTTGTTAATGGACGACAAAGTTCGTCTACATAGGGCTCAGATGATGGATCAGAGACGATTACCTGAAGAGTAAGGATATTTTTCGCATGGATTGACCAGCCAAATATTCTGTCCTGAATTTTATAGAGCATGTGTGGGACACTCTTGGGAGAGAAAATGATCTCGCCATCCCCCTTTGAGAACCATCCCGGAGTTAAAAGCTGCCTTGCTTCAGGAGTGTGTGGGATGTACAGCCACAGAAATTCATCTACTGCCTCTTGTACAGTAAGCTATTTCGCTGTGTTACCTGTTTGACTGTGAGAGGTTATCACACCCCACATTAGATTCATTTTCAATTCGATCCATTTTCAGTTCAACTTAGATTTTTGACATCCCAATTCTACTAGCTTTATTGAAGATCATGCTAACAAAAACGATTTTTGAATAGTATAAGTTTTTCTCTGTCATATACTAAATGTACATTCGTACCAATTTCATCAAGATCTGTCCATTAGTTTTTCATAAATTCGACAATGGGCAAATTCTCTTAATTTTGCACACGTGTTAATTCGTGAAAGAGAAACTTAACTTATCGATGAAAACAAAAACAGAAATACAGCACGATAATCCACTTCTGGACCAAAAAAATTACGAATATTAATAAAATCGTCGAAAAGAACTGGAAACAACAGGGAAATATAAGGGGAAAATATATCCAAACAGAAAACGATCCTTTAATATAATTATTAAGTCAATTAGTGTTAGTATCTGAAAGAGCTTTCGCTACGCATACAGATTAGGTTGTGGACTAAATATTAGAACATATTTACGATATGCCTTTTTTATAGGTGGACTGAAAGGAATAAAAGTAATTTTTTATTTATAAAGTAATTTTTTATTTATAAAGTAATTTTTTATTTATAAAGTAATTTTTTATTTATAAAGTAATTTATGATTTGTTAGAATTTCAGGCATTCATAATTCTTTTAATCTTATACAGTAAGTAACTATAAGAGAGAGAGACTTAATATGTCGGTCATAATCTCAGTATCTTTGTTAGAAGACTTAAGCTTTTATAAATTATGTATTATTTTACAATTAAAAAAAAGGTTTTTAATTTATATATATCTTTTTATTCACACAGGTGCACTAATAGTTTATATTTTGCTAACTGATCCGAATTATTTAAATATTTGTTTTGATGTCTGATTATTCTGTTCGAATACTTGATACATTTTCTCAAGAAATGATAAAAAAAAAAAATACGCAATTAGAACTTCTGTCTAGAAGCCTTCCGGACGTCGTGATTGCTAACAAGTAACAGGTATGCGTAACAGATAATACATCCATTTCCTGTTCTAAAACTGAAGAAATGCAGTCTTTTTAAAAATATAAACAGATACTGCAGCTATTTCCGATTCCAATTGTGAAGAAATAGACATTTTTTCAACTACACATAACGGTAAGTTATTCTAATATCTCTAAATGATAAAAATCGTAATCGCTTTGGAATATCTGTAAAATAAGAACTTTGCTTAATAAACTTGATAAAACAAAGTAAGCTTTACTTTTTTAGGTGTCTGATAAGTTGAAGGTAATTTTTGTATTGTATTAAGATTATGCCTTTTAAGAGTTTATTGTTTACACGAATCGAAATGCCTGTATTTTAATCATATGCTGTACTATAGAGATTCGAGTTTTGAAATTTAACAAGAAAAACTGTTGCTGTAATGGATAAAAATTTTTGATACAATACTCATAAAATATGAGAAATATCTTAAGATATTAATATTTTAGATAGGAAAAAGTTTGAGAGAGTTTTAAATCGATAGTTTCATCATTTTAAGTACTAAAAAATTCGAAACTCTAGTCAGTCGCTTGTTAAAGAAATATGAAATTCTTTCAAAATAAAGTCAAAATAACTTTTTTCAAGTCTTGCTGTGCATAAGAATTAATATGAAAAGCAATAGTTCAGTAAAGCTATTTTGTTGTAGTTGTTTTTTAAGACCGAAAGATACAGATCATACCGAAAACTACATTGTATGTCACGAAATATTTCGCTCTATAGCAAAGATAAAGCATGGAACTTTTTCAAAAAAAAAAAAAAAAAAAACTTCAAGTTTTAAAATAATAAAAAAGCCAAAAAATGCATTGCTGTTACTGTTAGATTTAAATTTTTTAACAATCAAGGTGGCTTTCTGGTTTTTTTTCACAATTTTAGAAGAAAAAGTACGCATACTTGTATGAATGTTTTTCTTTAAGCGATTTTTTTTTTCAATTTATTTATGTAACTCAAGATTTTAAAATGTACTACTCATGAGAAAAGTTCTAACAATATTCAGAGTGAATTCTGATGTTTGATAGTTTTTAAAATTAGCAATATATTATAGAGAACCACGTTATATTATCACAATTATTAACAACGTTGGCAGCTGTAAGTCTTTCTTAATTTTACTTTCATTTTATTGGTGTAACAAAAAATTACATAAGAAGTTGGTAGTAGCAATATATAATCGTTAAATAGTTGAAAGTGGCATGGTAAACATTTTTGCAGTATCTTTCTGTTCCTTTGTACCTATCTATTCTTTTTTTTTTTTTTCTATTCCATTCACAATCAAACAATGCCTGAATTTTTCACGATTTACCCATTTGAATGCATAATAATATATTGCCATTATCATTTAAAAATATTTACTACTGAAATATGTTTCAAGTATGTAAATATGAATCTAGATTCCATATATTAAAACTTTCGAAGCGAAAGGGGAAAATAGGATCTGATTTAGGATATATATATATATATATATATATATATATATATATATATATATAGATCTAATTAAGGACACACATACATACATTTTTTTCTTGTTCTATCACACGATACAAATTCATATTTTCTGAAAATAGATCCTTTTTGCAACGTTTTTCTGAATTTCACTTGGTGTGAGTGTGTGTGTGTGTCATCAAATTTTCGATCGTTAATTTAACCAATCTTCCCATCAAGCTAGAGCTTTGAAATTTTGGGAATCGTTCGTGCTCGCCTAACAATGCAATATTTAGACGTTTGCGACAAGTTTCAACTAATTTTTCAATAATTTTAATAAGTCAAAATATTCTTTCCTCTCGGCGCTTTTAGGATTGAGGAAAAAATTTCTTTCCCCTCTGGGAGCACCGGGCACTCCCCACGCAGCATGCGGTATCGTAAACTTTTTGTACTCACAAAGGGGAGATACTATCTCCCCTTTACTATCTACGAGATAGTAAGGGTTGCTGACTTTTAGTCAGTAATCATTCACAAGAAAGAAAGTTTCCAATATTTGGCGCCATGTCTTATCACAATAATTTTTCCTGAATTCTGGTTCCCATTCTTTTTTTTTAATTGAATGACTTACAAACTTTCAAATGCATGTTTTGATTTTATGAGTATTATGAATTTCTTAATACTCTCACAAATGTCTCTTTTTAAGTAAATTTTAAAGTTAAAAATAACTAACAGTTTTAACTAATTCAATAATTTTCTCTAATAAACTTTGCCACCATATAAAAACGTTGTTTTTAAAAACGTTGGTTTTTATATCGAATTATTAACTATAGTGTTTCCAACTTTTCCGAACACTTGTATTTTTGATACTGAATCGCTTAAAATATATGAACAAAGTATTAAAAAAACTGACTTAAAAAAGCTTTTTCAAATGCACTTTTATCAATCTCTTTTTTAATATTGCAATAATAAAAATATTTATGCAAAACTCTATTTTTCAATAAAACCTTTTATTTTAAAGATGCTGAATATCAACTCATATGTGTATTCGGACATTTTCAACGTGCAATAAATTATTTGTGGGAAATATGCAACTAACTAAACACATTGAATATATTTTCGCTTTTCTTATGCTTGGAGCAGATTCAATTAGTTTTTTTATAAGAATGTTATATGTTTTGCTTCATATTCATACATAAAAAATCTGTGACATTTTGAAGAAACGTCACACATTTACATATTGTTTTACTATTAATTCCCATCATGCTTAATAGGATTCTTCAGAAAACTACAAAAGGAATCTCTTATAACTGATGGATAATTCAGGAATAATCATAAATGAGTATTTGTAGAATGGTATTTTAGGATCATTATCCAAATAAAAAATATGTACGTACCTGTTAAAAGTTCAGTATTTTAGCTGATGTTTTCAAGTTTACATTAAAAATATTTTTATATATGCACTGAGACACAGTATAATTAATCCATTCGCCTCTAGAGTCGATGGAAGCCGACCACACATATCAAGTCCATGATTATGTCGCTGCCTGTGAGACGGACTGAACAACTGCAATTTCTAGCATTTCCTTCAATAGATAACGACGACGTTATAGACAGTTCGAAAGCTGAAAAATCGATCTATTCAAAAGTATATAATACACTAGGTTTATCTTGATTGATAGTGAGTTAAAAGCAATTGTTTTGAGTGATTTCTCCAACTAAGCATTGGTAAAATATCTTTCTGAAGAAGAATTTAGATTTCTGTTCTAATTTTCTGAAACTCATTTTCTTGAAATTAAATGGTAAATATAGGGTCGACTATGGGGGAAAATATTAATAAGCCAACGGGTTGATAGAAACTAAATAACACATGCAGAAATATCCTCAAATCAATACTAGAGTGGTTCAAAAACATAATGTTTTTGAAGACAGATGGCTTTTCTAAGGCTACCATCCATCAAAGGGATTTGTAGAGGCGCCATTTAAGGTAAAGGATGCCCTTCAAAAGATTCATTGTGTATTGCCATCTATTAAAAGGAGCAAAAACATATTGGACATTGATTCACAGCTTAGTTTTGATTTGGAAACCATTTGCTGCCTAATTAAAAAAAATATTGATTGTCGTTGAAACCTGAACTCCTTGTACACCTTCAAACCATGTTTATAGCCGTTTTTGCTCAAAATTAAAGAAAACGAGCTACATTCGGTCAATTTCTTTGGACAGAAAACGGTTCTAAGTCAATATTACATTCCGAATTTCTGATTTACAAACATAAACATATTTTATTGTACAATGGGACTCTGTTTACTCATGGTTTTATTATGGCTCCTTTTTTTATGAGATTCAGATGAATCTATTTTCAGAAGACATCATGACTTCCTGTTAAGATCAGACATTAATACCTTATTTTATCTTTCTGGTTTATAATTATCTTTTTGTTTTGCTATTGAAAATTGGAGTTCCATGGGATGTAATTCCAATTTGCAGTAGCAAACGTATACTACGAACAAGAGAAAATGGAAACCTAAAAACGAAATAAGTCAAATGGTGTTTGCGCTCTTAAAAACGAGGAAAAAAGATACTCGGTGATAGAGTAGGAATCTTTAATGAAACCTTAGCTCGAAAGTCCCCTGATCATTAAGGACAGGCCTTGAATATTGTCACAAAAGAGAAAAAAGAATAGGACAAAGCATAAATGAACTAAAGACTGTCTTTGAGGAAGCATTTTTGAAAGTTTGGGACTAAAAGAGGGTTGATCTTTTTCATTTATCTTTTCTGGATTTGAATGTTTGGATTGGATATGATTCACCCTTTCTTGGAAAGTGAAATGTTCCAGCTTGGAGTTTCTTTAAGTGAGAGATTATTTTGAAGACCTCAAGGTCAATGAGAATAGCAGCACGTTCAGCCATTTTTAATGGTCCATTTTAAGAGTAATGAAGATTTTTTTTTCTTTTATAAGTGATTTCCGTAATAATTCAAAATAACGTCAAAAGAGCGTAAATGTAACGCAGGAAATCCATAACGATGTTGGAATTTGTATTATTGTTCAATTTATATAAATACTGTCACTCGTGGTTAAGTAACCTCAACTAACGAACGTGATAACGGAAACTGATTGTAATACTCATTTCTGTCTGAATCGATCGATTATTTCTAATTTAAATTAGGTTTCCCGTCTCTTTTCCTACTCTAGAAAATTGAATCAAATTTTAACTTTATTTATCAGAATAAAGCATTCCATACTTTTACACTATCCCAATGAAACTATACGATACTTGAATACGAGGGTGACTCAAAAAGTGCTTATGTTGGAACACAGATGGCTTTGCTAAGGAAAGTTGGTGAAAGTTATACCTATGTTTGAAACATACCTGCTGCCTCAACAGGTATGTTTCAAACATAGGTATAACTTTCACCTGTGTGACGCATTTCTACCTATCTCCTGTGTGACGTATTTCCACCGATGAAGAGGAAATAAATTCGCCTTTAATCCAAAGCCCATAGACTATCATAGTCTTCCTTTAATCCAAATCCCATAGACTATCATAGTCTTCCTTTAATCCAAAGCCCATAGACTATCATAGTCTTCATGGTAGTGAACTCCAGTCTTAATGCCGCTAAAACCCGGGACTGATGCATGTTATATCTGATCGAGGTCCCAAGTCCTCCCATTGGCGTGATGCGGAAGTTTAGAGAGGAAGTTGCCAGCTCAGATGCCGTCCTTGTCAGTTGACCGAGATTCAAAATGACGAGTTCCACCGCCAATAGCGCTCTCTTCTCTTGCCCCTTTTTGCGAAAGTTTTCATTTAAATTGTACTGTTGTTGGAGAAAAACCTGTTTGGCTGAGGTCCGTGTGTAAAAATTCTAGTTTACCTTTCCAGCTTAAAATCCTGCATTCTTACGGCTCGTATAATAATTCAATAAATTTCATAGTTGTTTAATTTTTGATTTCATTTCTGAATATTGTAATTTTTCTTTTTATGTGCATACCTTGTAGCAACATTTTGCCTGCCGACGCCGTCGGAGAGAGAGACATAGAGCATCCGTTGTTTGCAGGAAGTCGTAATGCCAATGAAATACAGATTAATACTTCAAGAAGAAAGAAAAAAAAAAAAAAGAAAGAAAAATGTAAAGCAAGAGGTTTAAGAACTAAGGCGTCACACTCTGTAAACAAATATTAAACTTTTTTTACTTTTGAATTTCGAAAATTCTTTTTACAAAAAAATGTTGAGAGTGGGGGTGATTATTTCTTGTGGAGCCGGTTTGTAGCTCTAAGCCCTCGGAGAGCTCAGTCTCCTTGAGCATTATGCCAATAGCTCTGGTGTTGTTTCTAAGTGCGACTATAATAAATAATCAATCAATCAGTTTTTTCGGTTGTTTAACTTTAAATGTGCATCTGATTTGCATAATATTTTGAATAAAGTTTTTGTTTCCTGTGGTATTGGTTATTACGGATACTATATATGTACATAAAAGCATCGGGATCTTTTCCCCTAGGTCTAACACCTTTTTATTAGGGCTTTAAGTGGAGGTGTTATCATATTTAAAGTGTCGCTAACATTAGAGAGTAATTTAAATGAAGCTGAAGTTTTTTGTGATTCATTATGAAGTCTTGCGTTAAATGTTTGATTAAGGTTCAGTTTAATTCTTTTTGAGATTTTTACTTTTTATGCTTACATTAATTAATTCGATGTCTATAATTTTCTGACTTTAATTCATTTTGTGTTTTGTAAATGGCTTTTGAGTCACTGCGAAAATACCGCGGATTAATTTTAATCTTAATTATAATTCGTATCACTGTTAAACGGTGCGAAAACAAATTTTACTCTCATTCAGAGGATTATTTTAATTGCCGCTGCGTCTAGTTGTGCTTGCCATCTTGCATCTAGTTGATATCGACCTGGATTCAATATTATACACCAAAACCGAAGCAACAATGGATTGCACACGGTGAATCTGATTCAAAGAAAGTGAAGACGGCCATATAACTAAGTCATGGTGAAGATTTTTTAGGACGCAAAGGGCTTCATACTTATGGACTTCTTGGAAAAAGAGAAACTATAATTGAATTACTCTATTCCCATTCTTAACACGGGTACTTTTTGAACCACCATAGCATGTCCGAATGTTGTAAATAAAGTAATGGCAACGTTATAAATAATTTATAATAAAGTTACCAAGTATCATATCGAATTGACATTATACGCGTGAAGGAATTTATATCTAATACTTGTAAAAAACTTCCATATTTTCCCTTTCATTCACGAATTATTTATCATTCTCTATCATTTATTTATGAAAATATGGAATTTGGAAATCGGATGAATCATTTTGAACAGCCCCGTATTTCTATTCTTGAAACACTAGCGTGAACATCTCTTAATCTTGTATTTTTATTGCTCATGTTACAAAAGAAAATGGTATTTAATATGCCATGCAAGCTATCTACATATATTGAAACGCATGGCTCTTTTGAGCGTCAGATGTCTTGCGTAAATGCCATTTGAGACTTGGAATTATTTTGAAACCTTCTCTTTTGTTAGCTCAGCTTCAAGGACTTCTTGTGTGTATTTGACCTTTGTTATTTCTCTCTCGGCATCTATCGCACATAAATATTTAAAACATCTCGGCTTACCTGTATATTGTTGCATCACATTTTTAAAGAATCCCTCGTCATTTTCTATTATTAATGGTGGTTGATCGAGAGAAAAATGAATTTTCTTTTTAAAAGTAATTCGCAACCAAATCGCAAAATTGGAATAAAAAAAGCTTTTCTCTAAAGATGGACTAAAAAGCACAAAAAATAATTTTTTTAAGCATAAAAAAATTATATATGATTTATAAAATCTTGAGGCTCGCGTTAATATTTCTATTTATCTCATATATGAGTAGGCAGCTATGGTACTTAATGTACTACCTGAAGGAACTTTAGTTAAGCGCCTGATTTTTTATAAATTATTAATTTTTATAAAATTTTATAAATTATTTTTATAAAAAAATCTTTTTAAATCAAGCTTCTTTTATTTAAGATTGACTAAAAGATTAAAAAAAATTCTTTTAAATGTAAGATAATACATAATTTATTAAAGCTTGAGGCGCTTAACTAAGATAACCTATGTAATTTTCAGAGAACTTATATATGAGATGAGTTTATATATGGATATTATATATAAACAAATATTAACACCTGAAACTCTTATAAATTATATATTATTTTTTTGCATTAAAATATTTTTATACCTCTTAGTACATCTTTAAATAAAAGCTTGATTTGAAAATATTTTTTACTTTTATTTAATTTTTTAAGTTAAAAAATTTAAGACTAAAAAAGAATTATAGTTAGCAACACATGCGTGCAAAATTTCTACTCAATTTCTAGTCAATTCTATTTCAAAAGTCTGTAACTTCTTTTCCGTGACGATATCGACTCGATTCCATCTCTTTTGAAAATTTTCCTTTTATCGCCAAAGTCACCAAATTTCTCGCGAGGCGCTAAAATGGTCGCCAAATCAGTCACCAAGATTAAAGGGTCATTGTTTAAGCTTTCCTTGGCGAACTGATGACATCTCTGTTTATGTTTCGTTCCTTCACAAGAGAACCGCCGCCATTCCATGTTCGTAACAATATGCAAAAGTTCAATTCGATCGGATGATAATAAGTGAGATAAAACTCGTGTGCAAATTTTGAACTGGTAAAGAATTCAAATGAACATAAGAAATTTATAACAATTATTACAAACCTCAATAAATCAAGATGAGTTTTTAAAATAACTATTAAAGAACATTTTCACTTCCCTTGCGACTATGCATTGAAATGTCAAATAATTTGAAAGGATGAAAAAAATAATTCGGTTTTTTTGTAACTTTTCTTCATTGAATTCTTGTAATTTTTCATTCGTTATTGCTCCTTTCATGCGAAATTGACAAGTAAAATAACTTCGCGCTCAATACAAAATGAGCAGAAGATCTGTTTACATTTTAAAGACAATTAATTTTCAATGTGTTTTCTTTAACTTACATTGTATGTGTCTGGGTCAAAACTTTGCAAGCTTTTTTACTCACATTTTAAAGCGTTCAATTGAGCAGAAATTTTCTATACATGATTGTTTTGGATGACAATACGATAATTAATTATAATTAATAAAAATTAATTGATTAAAACTGATTATTTAAAGGATTTCATTCGTTCGGTGTACAACTTTGTTATTGCAAATCAGAACTTTGTGGCATGTTTATCACTCGTTTAATAAAATGGAAAGATATCACTTTAAAAAAAAAGTTTAATTGGAGTCTCTTATAAAGGGAGCCGCGATGAAAACGAGAGTTAGGTGGATTCGTGAGTTAATGTGCAGCGAGTTTACGGTATGTGACTGTATTGATTCATGTATATGATATGAATTGTGATATATATATGACAACACTTTTTTTTTCTTTCTTAAACTACGAGAGTGGTTCAAAAAGTACCCATTTTCGGAATTGAAAATGAGGCTTAATGAATTGGGAATGAAGAGAGCGTAACTCACTGAAGTATTGTCCCTCAATCGTTTTTCCGTTATCTAAGAAGGCCACGAGAATGACGTCATTTACATCGTATTAATTCTCCTTGTAGCCATCACTTGTCTAGCCGAAGACAGTATTTTCGCCTTTTTACGAGTAAATTCACCGAAAACAACCCATTGTTTTTTTTTTTTTATTTTTTTATTGCAGATGAAAAATGATGTAACAAGGTCTCATAGACTGTAACATCTAGAAGCGACACCAAATAAATTTTGATTTGGCAGCAAATGATTTCTAATTGATTCTAACCAAAGAATCGGAGCAATACTTTTTGGATTATTAGTGAATTGCGTATTTTAAGGTGCTCTGAGAAAAAAATCAGGTGAATTGAAATTAAGGGAACGTGGGTAATGATTCCAAATTTTTTCAAGGATGGATGTTTTTTTGAATTTTACAAGCTCTTATTTAACATACTATGTTCATATGTATGAGGGTGGTCCCAAAAGTACTAGTATTTGAAGACAAATGGAATCATTGAGGCGAATTGTTGTTCCATTGGGTGCTGCTGTATGTTAAACGGAACCGAAACAAATTTGACTTTGATTCATAGGTTAGTTTTAATTTGGTAGTCCTTTTTTGCCAAATCGAAATTTGATTGCTGCCGCGTCGAGTTGTCACCGTAGGTAAGACCTGAATTCATCATTATGCACCGAAATCGAGCAAAAATCAAAACGTTGAGTTGCTTCCATCGAAACTTTTCCAAAAAAAATCGAAAATGATCTCATCGGGCGGAAAAGTTATCGAGCGTCATGATAACGAATACGAGTAACTGAAGCTTGGACAACTATCTAGTGAGTCATGATGCTTACGAAAAAGAAGCCCTTTTCGAAGCTACTAACGTCATCTCTTGGATTTTCTAAGAATATATTGAACGACTCTCGTATGTAAAAAATGCGTTTTTCCATTTGAAATTTGTCTTATCTTAAACTCTCTTCGTTTCAACTGAATTGAAATTTTGCACATACGTATAATTCACGTAATTTTTTTTTTTTTGTGTAAAACTACCTGATCAAATAGAATTAGTAGATATATCTTTATTTCCTATCCCAATTGGGAAAAATTATATTGTAGGATTATTAACTATGAAGAAATTATATATATATATATATATATATATATATATATATGCATTCAAAATGATACGCTATAATACATGATCCTCATACGCTTATCTCATTAGTCAAAAGTTACATTCGAACTCGCCGGTGCGGCCGGAAGGAACGAGAGTCGCTTGGCACGTGCCAAACTCAGAATTGCGTCTAACCAAACCGTACCGAACGGTATCTGTGATAGGATCTGTGTTGTAATTTAAAGTGTCATTGTTGTAATATCTCATACCAGTTTGCGAGAAAGGTTAGTGGTGGTCCTCCCTCGAAATCAAGGGGAGTTGCCGAAGTAATACAACAGAGTGAGAGAAAGAGGGTACTCCGGGGGGGGGAAAGAAAAGAAAAAAAGCGAGGTATTTGATTTTGCTAATGAACTATAAATAAAGTTTTTTACTCATCTTAAATAATGTTGTTTTCATTATAACTACACCGCTAACCATTAAAAATTGCAGTACCATGAAGAAATGATCTGACAATCATCAAAATCACATGAAAAAAAGAAGAGGTTGGGATATGCAAATGATTAGTATTTCAGCGCATTTAGACCCTCTAAAAGGGAGAAATGACATATGAAGCACTGCATAAAAGAACAGTTGTGTAGTGGATTTCTCATTCGGAAAGCGTTTTGTAAGGTCGGAGTTTGTTCAGAAAATCGTATTATGCCTCGTATAAGAAAAAATGATTACCAGAAAATGTCGAAATTCGATAGAGACATAATCATTCCTTATCGAGAGAGTGGGTTTTCATCTCCGTGATATCACTCATCGAACTGGTCGAAATCCAACCTCTGTTTTGCAAATATGGAATCAATGGGGTGCTGAGGGTCATACTGAATGGTATGTAGGATCTCCACGTATTCCCCTGACCTAGAGGACAGACATATTATTGTGAGGTCAGCCTTGCCAAACCGTACAACCATATCACGGACCATTTGTCTGGAAATGTGCATGTTTGCAGCACGCCAAATATCAGCTGTTACGGTGCGACGACGTTTGAAGCAGCGTGGACTGTCAGCATGGCGACCATTACTTCGGCTTCCCTTGACAATGCACCAGAGAGAGAGACGGCGATTGTGGTGCGTCGAACGACGAAGCTGGTACAGGAGTGACTTGGTTTTGTTTTGTTTTATTAACGTCGCACTAGAAGCAACACGATATCTATTGGTGATATGAGTGGCATAATGTTTTCTTTTTAAAAGAGTCCCGGTTCTACTCCAGCATTCTTATGGCCGTATACATGTCTGGAGGCTCCGAGGAGACCTCTCGTCACCTGCTTGCATTCGATATTGGCATAGGGGGCCTGCACTTGGTGTGATAGTTTGGACAGCCATTGGGTATATGAAGCGTGCATCTGTAGTTCGGATCGATGGTAATTTGAAAGCAAATCGGTACATTTCCGATATCTTACGTTCAATGGTTGTGTCCTACCTTCGAGGCCTGCCAAACGCCACCTTCCAACAAGATAATGCAAGACCATAAGTTTCACGTCGTGTTCTGACCTTCCTCGATACACGATTGTTTCCCTGGCCTGCATGGTCTCTACATCTGTCCCCCATTGTAAACATCTGGTCATGTTTTGCTGAGGGACTGGCCCACCACCACTCACCAGCTAATACGGTTGATAAAATGTGGCATAGACTTCAAGGAGCATGGAATGAGTCGGCAGTTTCTGTTATCCAAGCCCAATTTGACTCCATGCTAACCGGATAAAGGGCCATTTTAGCTGCCAGATAAGGCAGTTGTTTTTTCTAATTTCGCACCCTGTAAGCCCCAAACTGGTTGCAAATGTAATCATTTTGTCTTCATGCTATACTGTTTAAGTACAATAAACATATTTTTTGTATTTGCTTTCCTTTATGATGTTACAATTTTAATGGCCAGCAGTATAGCAAGAGAGAGAAAAAATCATCATAACTGCCACTTTTGGGTTCGTCCTAAATAACTCCTTTAGTTTAAACGCCACTGAAAGCATTGAATCCTTCAACACTGCTACCATGTTGTTTCGCAACGATTTCTGGTGACAATATTAAGGGGTTTTCGGTTGCGTTTATAATCATCACATATTAGTTGATGGGATAAAAGGGACAATAACGGTTTTATGTAATAAAATAAGTAATACAATTTTACCATATTTTTTGTTATGTGATGATGCAATATCTGGCGGACCATCTTCCGTTCTTTTTAAATTACATTTTTAAACATGTGCTGACGTGTTGGTGTTTTGAGAAAATGGCGTCAATAAAAATGCGTTGGCATAAAATAAAGAATACTTGGGTTTAGAATGATTACATTTAGTTTGATTAAGGTATATTGTTAGGATATACGTAATTTAATATTTTATCGTCTGTTTTTAGTTAATATCCGAATAGATTAGTTTTATCTACTTTGATAGTTTATCATTTGCCTTTATAATTTATTTATTTTTCTTTTTAGTATATTCAATAGTTGATTTTTATGACATAAATCATCTGTTTTTATTATTTTTGTTGTTAATCCTGGCAACGTTTTTGTACTTTAGAATGTTCTGCTTGTGAAAATAAAAATGCGTTAGGAATTAGAAGTTGGTACTTTCTCTTCTTGATAGTCATTGCTTCTTTGGAGCCTGGGTCTTGGAAATATGCTTACTTTACGCTAATTAATATTCATTTTGAATAATTCACGGTCAAGGCCTGATACTTAAAAATAATTTTAAAATTTTAATCTGGACTTTGAAAGAGAATTATTTCTTGGTTATAGTGCTAAAATCTAAATTCGTATTGATTACATTTTGAATTCAATCTACTTTTCCAGGAGCAAAACCGATATCTCTGTCCAACTTTCTACATCAACTACGTAAAAAATATATTTAAAAACTGCAGAATACATTCAGAAGAGAAACCGCTTTATTCAGACAATTTTAGCATTCACTGTTTTTTCTATTGTCTTCACCCACCTTTAAACCTAACAAAAACCATTACAATGGTCAGCGAACCTTATTCAAATTCTTAAAATTTCGTTGCACCTTTAGAAAAGAAATACCTCCACCAATCAAGTTCTCTTCTGCCAATTGCCGGGAGCTAAATATATGTATAAAAAAAATTAAGTATTGCGTTTGAATTTTTAATGTTTTGAACCTTGAAAAAACCTGTTACTCAAACTTAAAAATTCAGGGAAATCCATTTTGAAACAAGGAGAAAAATTTCAATGCAGCAAAAAGGATAGCGTTATTGAGTCACGTTTAACGATAATGGCAGTCCAATTTTCAAAGAGAAGTTGTAAAAAATAAAAATAAAACAAAAAATTGAAATTGGCTTTGCTAATTTCAAACTAGAATGTGCTGTTTTTTTCTATTAAGTTCTAGAAAAAGTATAATTATTCAAAATGAATATTAATTAAAGTAAAGTAAGTGTACTAACGAGCCCTAGACTCTACGGAAGCAATTGCTATCAAGAATACCTTCTTCAAATGCAAAATGCATTTTTATTTTCACAAGCAAAACCGTCAATGCTAAAAAAAAGCTGCTAAACAAAAGAATAAAAGCAGACGATTTTGCTAGAAAAATCAATTATTAAATTAAAAAATAAAATGAAAGCATACAATAAATTATCAAAGTAGACAATTATATTGTGCTCGGATATTTAAAAGCAAACGATTAAAAAAAAACAATTTAATAAACGTTGTTAAATTAAATGTATCTAATAGCAATGTAAATGTAATTTAAGCCAAATTAGATATAATTATTATAAATAATCATGATGTACTCGTGTTATAATGTCAATCTTTTGAACGCGTAACCATGTATCCTTTATTTCATGCCAACGTATTTTTGTTGACGTCATTTTCTCAAAACAGCAACAATTACTGTTAATAAAATTACGTCAGCAGTTCTTAACTGGATGTACATGTATCCTTAGGGATCATAAGATGTCGTTATAAGGTACGCGAAGTAAAACGTTTATGGCTGCCATAGAACTGAAAAAAATAGAACAAAATAATTTTCAAAAATTTAAAAAAAAAAGACTTCAAAAAATTAATTAGAGGTTTTTATTAAGATAGTCTGTTGTAACACTGTTAACTCCCGAAAAGGAGAAATTGCTCAAAAGTTCGCATCAGATACCACTCGGAAAAATCTGTTCATTGGCAGAATCTCGTATCGGTTACGAATGCAGTGAACTTTCTAAAACTTTTGTTTGCACGAAGCTCATTGACAGGGTTTATTTCCCTTTTATGTGCATAAAAAATAACCCCCGGTAAAAAACGAGTTTTTGACCAAGGGCTTTCATTTAAACTTCACACTTTACGTAACATAATTTTGTATACCTCAAATTTTAAGAGTAAAAGGGAACGTTGAGTCAAATTGAATTTATTCAATAATTAATTCCAATAATTTACTTTGTTTATTAAATTTATCACCTAAAATAAAGACCTGTAATATTTTTTTAGCTCAATTAAGCATTATGTTTAGTAATCAAGCTACATGCGAACGATAAATTATGTTATTATATTGAATATAATTAAGATACATGTAATTAAAATTAAAGCAAACTGTAAATTATTAAACTACGGATTTGGTGACCATTTGGGCGACTTGGCGTAAAACTTAATTCTTTAAATGATTAATTTTAATCAATTAATTTTTATTAATTATAATTAAATTATTGTATTGTCATCCAAAACAACCGTGTGTAGAAAATTTCAGCTCAATTGGGCGGTTTAAAATGTGACAAAAAAAAGTTTTAAAGTTTTGAACCAGACTCAGTTATAATGTGAGTTAAAGAAAACCCATTAATAAACACAGACGCAAATGAAACACTGCTCCTGATTTGTGTTGTGTGTATTTTTTCAAAATTATGATTCGATGCAATACCAAATATTTCATTATTTTTTTCTCTTTTCCAATATTTGTGTTAATTTGTTACAATACATCAAAATTAAAAAAAAAAAAAAAAAAAAAAAAAAAAAAAAAAAAAAAAAAAAA
>BMAW01132877.1:270248-316597 GCA_019974015.1 Nephila pilipes
TTTTTTTATCATGCCCTTTTTTTAATATAATGCCCAATTTTTCGCTATAGACTTTTCCAAACGTTTCTACAACTACCTAAAGTCATCTAAGAAGTAAGATTTCGGAAGTCCTCAAAATACGCATATATGTTTGGCTAATTATCTTTTCATTCGACGTGAACCGTTGCTCGCCGAGTCATTTTTTAAGTTATGAAATAAAAAAAAAAACGGAAAAGGTAACCGGGGAGAAATTCAGTGAATAAGGTGGCTGTTGTACTAATTCAAATTTCAATTCCATAATTTTGGCCATTGAAACTGCCCAGGTATTCACCATTCCATTGACTTGATAGAAGAGGATTTTTCTTTTCAAATGAGACCGTTTTTCTTCATTTCTTCCCTCAACCGGTGCAATGACGAAGCACAATACTCTATAGGGATTGATTTTCTTTTTTCCAAGTAATCGATGTAGAGGATTCCACTGCATTCCAAAAACTCGTGACCATCACCTTGCCCTCCAATTTCTTCGGAGACCGTTCGCCTTCAAACACCCTGTGTTTTGAGTGTTTCTTTGTCTCTGGAGTGTAGTCGTGTATCAACGTTTCTGCCACATTTATGTATCGAAGCAAACACTCGTCAAGATTGCGACGAAAAAACTCCTAAATAGCCTCAGAGTACACCACACGATTGCTTTTATTTTCCACTGAGAACAAACACGGCACCTATCATGCCGATATGTTTTTTCACACCCAATTTTTCTCTCAAAACTGAAAACACTATACCCTGTTGTATCCAGTGGCCTAAACTGTTTCGCGGACTTTGATTCGTCGATCATTCAAAACCATGTCGTGGATTTTGTAGATCATTCCGAGAGTAGTCACTTCCCCTGGACGTCCCGATTGACGTTCTTCGAATTGGAATTGGCGAATTGGATAGACAGTCCCGTTTAAACTCAGTTTTCGAATTCAGTTGCAAACACAGGAGCAGATGTGCCATGAACTTCATCTAACTCAGCTTTGATCTCTTTCGGTGTTGAACCTTTTAAATATAAGTGTTTAATCCCCGCTCGAAACTCACTTTCCCCCTGTTGCTCTAAATAAACACAAGTTTCTTGTTTCAAACGACAATAAAAATGAAATCATGTGATGGAAATAACTGAGACTTAGGCGACCGTCTAGTGAGACATGATTCTTTTTAAAAGCAAATCATTTTCGATGCTACGAGTGCCATCTCTTGGATTTCCTAAGTACTTATAGAACGACCCTTGTTTTCGACTTGTACCGTTTTTGAGAAGTTTTCAGAATGTATGAAGTGTGTGAAGCAAATTGTGTCGGAGGGGAGGCGCAGCACATGGAGGATTCTTGGTTGGGGAGCGCGGATAGGTAATGAGCCTGCTGGGGGTACGCGAACTGGAAGAGGCTGGAAACAGCTAAATTACATGGACCATTTCCAAAGAAGATTTGATTGATTGATTGATTTTTTATTGGATAAAGAGGCTATTATACTCAAGAAGAGTTATCGATGATATTAGCAAATTGCATCTTTCAGTTTATGGAGGTTCTCTTCAACAGCGACAACAGAAGCTAAAATGCTTTAATATCTATTCCGAGGGGGAGTCTCTTTTGGTCTAATTGATAAAAGTACTGTTAAAAGCGATAATACGAGTTTTTTTCTGGACTGACAGATAGAAGTGTAACATGCGCTATTCTCGAAGCTTCCTTTTCCTAATATTTGGGGCTTCAGTTTGACTTTATATTTTAGTTTCAACTTTTTTCTAACAAAATGTTACGTAGGTATGCAAATTAAATAAACTTGAAAAGTAGGAAGAGCAGATATAATCAAGCCGTATAAAAGCGACAGAGAATTGAATTTGAGAGAAAATAGAAAAGGTTACCGTAAAAGGAAGAGTGCTAGTTTGTAGTTAATGGAAGTTTCTTGTGTGTCACGTCATTTGCTGAGAATAGGGTTCAACGTTGCCTGGCCGAATTACTGTTTAGATTAATTACTCATATTGTATTCCTGTAAGAATATTCTTTGGTACATTATAGAAGTTATTACATTAGAAGTTATTTGGTATATTATAGAAGTGACAGGGTCGATTTGAACTCTATTGGTCAGAGGAAAACTTGTCCTGTTACTTTTTGGTGTAGACTTAACAACTAGGCCAAAAGGGATTCCACCTCGGACTAGTTATTAAGACATTTTTGTAATTTCCATCGTCGTTGTTGAAGATAGCTGCTGTAAACTGATCGTAAGGAGCCAACGAAAATGTTTATTACATAAGAAATCAAAGCAACCATAGCTATTTTCAAAAAAAAATTGTGACACTTCTAAATGCAGTCTAGGTATCCTGGATAAAATTGAAAAAGCTTTTGACTTGCTTTCCAAAATATTTGAGGAGTGGTGCGAAGATTAATTAAGGTAACTGAGACTTGTTATCGCCTGCCTATAGAGAGCGCATTGTTAGGAGCGAGTGAAAGATATTTATTTACAAACACCTCATTGAGAGTGTAACACTTTAGAATGGATGAGATCTTTGTAAGGATCGTTTGGTGACGAGGTAAATATAAGCTATGCTAGTTTGACTAACGTAACGCTGTAAAGGCACAAAAGTGTAAGTTGTTATTGTGATACAACTAAGTCTGTTCTTTGTCTGAAGTGTGAAGATAAAAGTTAAATAATCGTTAAATAAGTGAAGTTATCATTAAAAGAAAAAATAAAGTTAAGTTAAGTAAAGTAATATCCCAAAGTTGTGTAAAAGTAGGAAAAGAAACTTCTAAAGACCCTAAACTGCTTCAAAATTTGAATTTTTTTTATTTTGCTATGAAAAAAATTGAAATTACAACCTTGCTGATTCTATAGATGCATTACTTATGAGAATTAGATAAATAGCATTTTAGAAAATTGAATTTCAAAACTGTAAGCAAACCTACACCACGCCATACAAAAGATATTTTCATTTGCGTTTTTCTCAAAATGTGGTTTTTAGGATTTTGGCACCATTTCTTCATAATCTATTTCATGTATAGATTTGGTATTTTCCACAATATGAAAAGTTTCAATTTCCTATGCAGTGAATGTAATAATTTTCTAATAAAAACTCGCACATATTAGACATATAGCACAAAATTTGTAAGTGAATTAAAAGAAATTTAAGCCTGTGACGTTGAGCTATTCGCGATTTTCCCTTCACTAACTTCAAGGACTTTTACGAATTTGTGAATTGCATGAAATTGCAATTTCTTCCCAACCAAAATGAAACGTAAGAAGGTAAATTATATGAAGATAAGAATGAAGTTATTTAGAAATAATGACATGTAAATGAAACAGATTTAATGGAAAATGAAGGGAGATAGAAAATAATGACTTGCTGTTAGAGAACTGTTATTCTGATTGAAATTCTTCTATTAGTTTTGTGGATTGAAGAGAGTTCCGTTAAAAGTATTAAGCTACGTAGTTACTGTTGAAGAGAGCTGTGGAATAAAAAGCAATCCTAATTTAATTCCTAAATTAGGATTGTGAGTTAAGTTGGGATTCTAGAAGACGCGATATTAGATTTTCTACAGTGATAATAATAAAGAATTCTGTTTGTTCTTGCGTGCCTTCAATTAGGATTTAGTCATTTTTGACTAATTTATTGGATTGAGATGTGGTACAAGAGCAGGACATTGAAGGAATGACGTCACAAGTCACAAAATTTAAAATTTAGAAAATTTTATTACATTCAATTTTTTGAGATTACAATCACGTTCATTGTATAGAAGGCCTTGTTAATAAGTAATCTGCATATATTTTTAAGAAATATAAATGCAGTAGATTTTATGTGAGATATGCCTAAAGAGAAATATACGACTACAAATGTAAATACAATTTTAATGATTATTAATTGTTCATACATACTTTTGTAGAAAAACACACTTTTACTCTTCTTAATAATAAACTTTTTAATAAAACACTTTTTTACGTTCCACTTCTGACTGTTATCTATTCTACTAAACTTTACTTTTGCATTATTTAACTTTGTTTCGTCTACATTTGTCTTTAAATTTCATATGGAATCAGACTTTTTAAAGAATACCAGTAGTTCCTTTAATTCTTTTAAATCCTTTCATGTGACCTTGGTGATCAGCGCAGATTGCTTTTAGAGCCTCACATCACCTCGCGATCCTTCTTCTCGAGTGTCACCTCAATCATTTAAACTCTAACATTGACACTGGGGGGGGGGAGATGTTACTTGTCACTCTAACATGACAAGTAACATCTTACACTCCCAGCTTAGTTTTTGATTTCTCGTACTTTTTTAAACAAATTTTACTGTCTCTTTCCGAAACAGAGACATAGTTGTAGATTTTCAGCGCCAGGTGACACCAGAAAATTTCGCACCCCTTTTCTTGTTTAGTAAAATGTAAAGAGAAAGGATATTTTAAAAAATGTTTCTAATATAATAGTATTTTAAGAAAAGGAAGTTTCACATTTTTAATTTTAAGCAGTTGTAAATATTATAAATTTTTGAAGCACCTTTATACGCATATTTTCTAGGTTTCTCTAAATTTATTTAGATAGAAAGAAAATACACTAATGCCTCATGTCAGTCGCGCGACCTATTTAAAAAGTTTCTAATAGGGAATATGGAATGTTAGAGTAGAAGACAGAATAAATTAATTATTGTTGTTGAATATGTGACGGCATTCTTCAGCAACAAAAGCAGAAGTTAAAATGCCTTAACAACTAATCCGAGTAAGCAATCCCTTTTGGTCTAGTTATTTAGAGCACTGCAAAAGACGACTGGATGAGTTTTATCCAGTTCAACAAAAGTGTTGGAATCACCCTCGTCACTCAAGGTCAACCGACCAACCTTCCCTTTTATGAAGAGGAAAAAATATCCCTCAATGTGGCTCGGAAACATAGCCGTCAAAAAGGTAACTCAGAACTTGAGCATTAGACGACATCACAACTTAGCAAAAAAAAAACCCAAAAAAAAAAAAAAAAAAAAAAAGGTCTCTGTGCGTGTCTTACAAAGACACTAATCACGACTAAATCACGACTAGTGATATACAAGCTATGGCACACGCGTCAAATAATCCCACTATCTCAATTAGAGACAGCCGTTGACGTCAAGGTGCTATAAAAATGTTTTCAGAAAACTCAATACAACAGGAAGGGATGTATAACAAATTGTAGTGATGGTTGGAAAAGTAACCTTTTCTTAAAAAATATCATCTGAAGGTTCCTTCTGTATCATCGTGATAATACTGAAGGGAGAGTATGCACCAGCTCTCTTCTACAACGACGACTGAAGTGAAAATGTTTCTATAACGAACACAAAGATTAGTACCATATGACTGAATTATTAAGAGCACTGCATGAATGAAATGCAGACTGAAATTTCTCTGGATTGACAAATCATGGGCTCGAATTACCCACCATTCAAGGTCAATCGGTATCTTCAACTAGTAGAGAGCACTATTTTTTTTTTTTTTTTTACCAAAACAATAAATGAAGCTTTGAAAAGTATTCGACTATAGACTGCGAGTCTATTTTAGTTACTCGTACTTCATCTGTGCATGGAGTTAAGTTGGATTTTATAAGGGCGAGATTAAACTAATATTTAAGAGGACGGACGAGTCATGTTATAGAGATACGCCACAAAGTAAGAAACCAGAAGAGTTAGTAGAAGGACAACGTCACATACGTACCTGAACCTGTTATGTAACCATCAAGAATTTAGGATCGAGAAAATCAACTCAAATTTTGGTTTTTTGACTTAAGTATTTGATATGTTGTGAAGTATTTCATTTATTATTTCACTCCACAGACATTTCAAAGTCAAATTAAATAGTCGATTAATTCAAAATTCTAGTTGAAGATATGCAAGAGAATGACAGTATAGTTTATTATCTATCTAGGAATATGCAAAATTGCTCTCTTGACACAGTCAAGGTCTTTTCCTACCGTTTCTATTCCACAGGTCATTTTGATTTCGTAAACTTAATGTTAATCCAATGGAATTCCTACTACCGTCCTCCAATCTTTATTATTTTATCTATTTGAATGTAAGAAAGTGCATCCGAGAGAGTACAAAATAATGAAGGTTTTAACGGAATTACATTTTCTCTCCGATTTTTGAAAATATTTTGAAATGTTTTTTAAAGTCAGAGTGTGATTGTTTATTAACGTCGCATTGAAACTATTGTCATTCGGAGCCTCAGTTAAGTGATGAAAATGACACCTGAACTGGAACTTCCCTCTCCAAACATCTGCATTCCACCAACGGGGAAACTTGCACTCTCCCCCGATTTAACAAGCATCATTTAAAGGTTGTAAATCCCACAAACTACTAAAATTAGAGTGCAATCTAGCGCCAGCGAGATTGGTGCTTCTTCTCAGTGTATATTAAAAAATTTAACAAGAACCATTAGAAATTTAGAGAATAGGAATTTAAGAATCAAAGAAAAAAATAAACTAATAATATTAAGAAATTTTAAATTTTTTTAAATTTAGCTAAAAGGGGGGGGGGTAGTGTTCTGCGGGAATGTTTCCAGTTTTACTGCAACCATTCCAACGTCCTCCTCAGGTGGAGGGAAGTGATAATTTTGTTCGTTTTTAGCGAATTATGTCAGTGAAGGTTTAACATTAAAGGTTGTGGTGGGATTTTGGAGGTTTAAGTGGCTAGGACTATTTAGAAGTTTTATATGCGAAGTTTTGCATTTGGTTAACTTCTGTGAAAATTGTTTGTGCTCTGATCTAGGGATTTGGATGGTTTTCTATTGTAGTGAAAACATTGCGGGAAAGTTTGGTTATAAAATTTTCAATCTGTTCGACTTGGAGGTCGTTGTGAACTGGTAATAAAACTGGGCGTAAAATCTGCTTATAAAGTAGGACTTTGTTTTAAAATGAGAGTGGTGAATGTCTGCCAATTAAGGTGATGCAAAGGTGTATTTTGGTCCAGAATTTATTTAAGTTTCTGATGTGTTTAGAGTAAGTTAATTTTTGATCGAGGTGCAGACCCAGATATTTTATTACCAATACTTCAGTTCTTCATCGAAGAGATTTAGGTTGTGTGTGGGGTTTTGTCTTCCTTTATGGAACAGTATTGATTGTGACTTTTCAACATTAATAGTGATTCTCCAGTGTATAAGCCAATTCTCTAGGGTGTGCAGGTAAAATGCCACAAACAAATCATTAAATCTCAGGTATTTTTTTAACAAAGAAATCGAAGCAAAAATGTAATTTAGCAGAAATTTTCATTGTATTTTCTCTTTCTTCCTTTTTTTTTTTTTTTTTTTTAATTCCTACTAATAGTTCACACTCACCCTATACATACCTTGTTCAAATTTTTAATCGTTAATAAAATACTTTTTATTCATCCACTCAAGTTCAAATACACTTTTTGAAAACTTGTAGGGGATGGCACTTGAAGTTAATATAGTTTTTTCAAATATTAATTAAATTTAATTGATGAAAATGCAGTTTAGCCCAAACAGTTGGCGCGATTTCAAAAATCGCCAAACTTTGCGATGTTACTTTGGTCGAATGTTAAGTCCGCGAAGCGGACCAAGGTAGCCATATTGGGCAAAATACCGCCAAATAATTCATGTCGCTAAGAGTGGTTGGACTGATCTGGATTCCAACCATTTAATTTATCGGATGAATTTCTTTTGCCGCTTAATATTGTGGTTATGTCATATGTTTATACATATTTATATTAATTGTAATTATTTAAAGAAGAGTAACTAAAATAAAAAATTTCTTTGTTGACCTAAGTAGAAATTGACTTAAATTTTTTTATATTCTTGTTTTGCATTCAAATAGGCAAAAGAAATTGTATATACTTCTGGGCGGTAATATAAATTCCATTAGATAAACATTTCATTATCGAAATCAAAACTTCTGTTAGACGAGAGCTTTCATTCTAGTTAATGTTGTAATAATAAAGTCGTAGTTTACTAAAGTACTCTTTCCGATTCAAACTCTTCTTGCTTATAGCAGGTTCAATTCCTGCTACTCTAACTAAGAGTCGCTTCAAACTACACTGCTCAAAAAGTTAGGGGAACACAGGGTTCTAACGAAAATTTACAAATATTAACATCGGTAACTAATGTCAAATAAAGCATCCGTAACATAAAGCGAATCAAAATGCAGAAAAAGAAAACTTCAAATGCAAATTAGAGTTCATGTTGACAAAAACCAGAAAAAGGATAAAAGTGAAGGATTCGGGATTTCACAGAAACTTTTTCTTCGCTGTCTCAGCCGTGAAATTCAGTTGGTCTGCTTTTGCTTTTTGAGAAAAGGTGAAAATGTCGCGACAACAAGATTTATCTTAATCCATTACTTTAATCTGTACAAACACAAAGAAGTGTAGCAAATGCTGTTGGAAAATCAAGGAGTGGTATTTCAAGGCTATAGAATTGATTCCAAGAAACAGGTGCTGTAAGATGTCGATCAAGGCAAGGTCGTTCACGTGTTACCAAAAAAACTGATGATTGATATATCCGGCTCGTCTAGACGAAACAGGCAATGCTCTTTGACTGTAAAGACTGTTGCCTTTGCAACAGAACCAAGGATGCAATACGAAACCGTCCAAAACATGCTTCATCAAGGTGGTCTCTATGCACTTAAGCCAATGGTGTGTATTCCGTTGACCTCAAGAAGGTAGGCTGCTGAACCTCGAGACTGGGGGCAATGTGATCGGAGTCAAGTGCTGTGGAAACGGTTTTTCCCAAAGTCTTATTGATAACCTCATCACATCCATGCAAAACAACTGTCCAATAGTCTTAGCTTTTTGAGTGGAACTCACGTCATACTAAGCATTCTGCATCATTTATTTGTAATCAAATTGTTGCCCTGAAGCATCTTTTCATATTCTTTCCATCTTTTCAAAGAATCAAATCTCCCACAATGTTTTTTACCCCTTCTTTTCAGTATCGTAATCTGTTACTCGCGTACATTTTATGCCCATGCATGATTGTCTAGCATAGTTTTCTTAACTTCCTTGCTTGTTCCCTTAATTTTTTTGAGCAGTGTGATTTCAATAGAAATGATTATTAATTATGATGGTTCAATCCAATTTACAAATATCTATCAGCTTTCGTTACCATCTGTCTCCTTTCTCTTTCCATTCAATTCTTTTTCCCTTATATATCATTATATCTAATCCAATTCACTATACTTCTTATCTTCATATAATTTACCTTATCACGTTTTATTTGGATTGACAGAAGTTGTTATTTTATGGAATCCAAGTTATCAAGAAATCCCCGAGGTTAGTGAAAAGAAAATCGCAAATATCCCAACGTCACAATGTGAACGCTAGCCGAATTCGGCAATGAAAAAAGTTTTTCATAAGGGGGCTATTCTTACTTATTGTCCGGTTCAAAAGGACGTTCGTCTGACTTCTTGTCGGGATGTTCATCGAATTCCGTTTCTCTAAAATCATTTTCCGAGGGAACTCGATGCGGTACTGCATCGTATTCGTCGAACAGTTCACTTTCTGGGCCATCAAAGGAACCGAAAGACGGAGAATCCCAAGGCTGACCTGGTGAATATAGTAAAGATAAAATTAAAACTAAATTAAGATACAATGAACTCAAATAAGAACAATTTTTGTATGAACAGAGCGTTTTTTTTTAGTAAGTACCGTTTTGATATTAAAAAGAGCAGTTTTTTCTACCATCTAATTTTTTATGGGAAAGCCTGTTCCTTAATCTACTATTCAACATAATTATATTCACTATTAAAGCACGTATCATATCGTACAATCTGCTTCTCTATTCTATCTTCATAGAAATATGCCACCTGAAGGCTAACCACAGCAGTACGTTCCTTTTGACATAATCAATATCTTCGTGGTGCTAACAACTTAAATTCTTTTTCAAGTAGAAAAATTAGTGGTAGTCACTGGGCACCAGATGAGGGCTGAAGGAGATCATGTTATTCTCAGTCATATTAGGCGATGGGATCTCGGTCTCAACTTGTGGACAGTCATGATCCTGTAGCAAAAAAGAAAAAAAAAATCCCTTTACTGAGCACGACGCACTTTTAGTTTTGGATTGCACGACGCACTTAAGTTTGGTGTCACAATATGTTTCGGAATTTATTGTGTCATTCCAATGCAAAAAATCTACAAGCAACATCCTCTGCCTATCCCAAAACACTGTGAACATGATTTTACATGGTGAAGGTGTTAGCTTAAGTTTCACTTTTTTGGGTGATGTTGAAAGCCCCCATTCTATGGATCACCTTTTTTTTTGTTTCCAGTGTCCATCACTTCGTTAATCTGTTGATTAATTGCGGCAGATTTCACGCCTTTTGCATGCAGAAAATGAATTACAGCGTGTTTTTCACATTTGGTGGTTTGTTAATTATGTGAAGCATATTAAATGCGCACATACAACCGCAAACACGGACGAATGCTTCTGAGCCTGCCGTCTGAGAATTACCAACAGATATAACTACTCAGTGCACCTGCGTGAAATGGTGATAGTAACCCGTCAGCTGCTCTATTTAAATACGGCACTTACTTGTTAAAACACTTACATATATAAACTTTTAAGTTCTGTAATAACTTAAAACACGATACTGAGTGATTTTTTTTATTAATACCGGAAGTAACGAGGGGGCTATGTGCAACCGACCTCATTCTTTTGATCCATGTTCAGGTGAAGAAATCGACACATGATATGGCGCTCCACTCTCCTAAATTACACATCATACTAACATGAGGACTTTAAACCTCAACGTATTTCAGAAGTAACATGCCACTCCTAAAGCCCGTAGAAGCCGCTTTAATGCACACACTTGATGCAAGAACTTAAAATAGGCAAAGATGTATTAGTGACAAATCATTTCTCAACTGACCTTTGTTTTTCTCAAGCTGCTAAGTGACGCGTCTTTAGGGTGGCATCAGGATACGAATGAAAAAAGACCGGCCAAGAGCTCAAGGCCATGATGACTCGGCTATTGTGGAATATTGATACACGGAATAGGCTAATTAGAAAATTATCGGAAACCAAAGAAGAAAAAAAAAATGTAATAAATGAAAAAATGTAATAAATGAAATTCAAATGTAAAATTATGTAGACATATACTAAAAAAAATCTCAAATTAAATAAAAATGAAAATTGTGAAAAGTTAAAATTTTAAAAAGTAAATGAATAAATAATTAAAATTAAATTTAAAATTATATTTTTGTTTCTTCAAGTATTAAATAATAAATTAAAACATATAGATTAAAACTTATTGAAATGAAATTAAAATTAATTAAGAATTAACTTTAAACATAAATGTAAGATTTAATTATTATCTGAAAAAAAAAAATCAAAATTGTTAAAGTAAAGCATTTTTAAAAATTAACTTTTCATAGATTTAAAGAAAGTGTAGGAAAAATATTAAATTAAGGCTCCTGTCATTTGGATACCTTGAAAGTAATGTTAATCCTGTGGTATTTCTACAACGCCAGCGGAAGGACTTAGGACCCCGACAGATTTACCGTGCATCATCCCCGGCTATATGGCGGGTCTTTAATGGCAACAAGGCTGGAACCCGAGACTCGACGAAAACCGCCGGCCGAGAATTTGCGACCATGATTACTAGGCAACCGCGGTCACAGGTTCCTTCTTGAAAAGTAAGAATTAAAATTAAGGCTGTCTTCTAAAACGAAATATAGGATTAAAATTAAGGCTGTCTTCTTCAACGAAATATAGGATTAAAATTAAGGCTGTCTTCTAAAACGAAAGATAGGATTAAAATTAAGGCTGTCTTCTAAAACGAAATATAGGATTAAAATTAAGGCTGTCTTCGCCTATTGTCAAAGAACCTGGGTGAAATTTCGAACACATTTTCAGGCAGAAAATTGTTCCAATTTTCATTTAAATTTGTGCCGTGGCAACCCATACATCAGTTTATAAAACAATAATCATAAAATTTACGAAAATATTCCAAAAATGAGCAGTTTTTCACGTGAATACCCAAAGTTTAAAGGCCATTTAGCATAAAAGTATAGGAGACGAAATATGGAACACAATTTACATCAGGGAAAAAAAAGGATTGATTCAGATAGAACCAAGTAATATAAAATACGCTTCTCTCTAAAATATCGCGACGTCAGTATGTAAAAGTAATGTTCGAATGCTTTTTAATCGAGAAAAAAAAAATGTTCCAATTCCGGATCCTATTCTTTAATATTAGGCAAAGACAGCTAGAAGGCTCTCGTCTACCGGCCATTTTGATTTCGCGAACATAATGTTAATCCTATGGATTATTAACAGTGTCTTCAAACTTGTACTAATTTATCTATTTGAATGAAAAAAAGTGCACCCGAAACAGTCAAAAATAAATAAAGTTTCTGTGGAATTACATTTTCTCCCCGATTTTTGAAAATATTTTAGAATGTTTTGTAAAGAAAGGAAAACCCGCCATAGAATCATTAAAATAGAGGAAAAAAGTTTTTAAAAAATCGAAGCAAAAATGTAATTCTACAGAAATCTACATTATTTTGTGTACTTTCGGATGTGTTTTTCGCATTCACAAATAGATTAGACTGTATAGATTTGAGGAATTTCCGTAGGATGAACATTCCGTTGGATTATGCGGAGACAGTCTTAAAGTTCCCGAAATCCAAATGGCTGGTAGACTGGAGCCTTAAAACAGAATAATATTTTCTTAAAGAAACGAGCATAAAATAAGAAACTGTAAAATGTAACAATTATATTTAATAATTAAACTCAGTAATAGTAACTCATTATTAATAATAATATACCATAAATTAATAATGAATTTAAATTTTAATCAATTAATAAATTTTGGAGGACATTATTTAATAGAAAAATTGAAATTTAACTAATCAAAATCTTATTCTGCGAATAAAAATATAAAACAAATTGCAAACAAAAAGATTATATAGCTCTAAAATTAACTTTTTTCAAACGTAATTTCAATCCCCCCAGATGATTCCTTATTATTAAAAAAAAAAAAAAAAGGCGACGGGAATTTTTTTCTCGTCCTCGTAAATAAGTAAACAGAACGTGATCTTAGAACATGTGAATGTAACAAAATCAAATTCGATGAGCGCGAAAGTGCAGCGAATCGCTCTTCACGGGTCATTGACCTCTGGTAAATTGGTTCGCACAGGAACAAGAGATTTTTGTTTACAATATCAGCCGCATGACACACTTATGTATTCAAGCAACACGACCTCCGATGCCGACCCATTTCGTATTTGCTTTGCTGATCTTGTAGGCGTAGCATGTACCATTAGGCAGGTGAAAATCTATCTGAAGTTTTAAAAACCAGTTTCATGTTCTTTTCCGCAATTATTTTGCACCTAATCAAAATTCGGCCATTTTTTCTCTCTCCATCAGTCCTTTAATGTAATATAATTAATTACCGGAATATATATGAATTTAACAATTACAAATATAAGTATCGATATCAATTCATTACATAAGCTTTTATTAACACGTGTTAGCATGTTGTTGTTTTAAAAAAAATGGCGTTAACAAAAATGGGTGGGTATAAATTAAAGGAGTCATGCTGTAAGGATTGCTAAGACATATTTCATTTAATATTTTATCGTCTATTTTATTTTAATATTCGAACAGAATATTATTGTCTACTTAAATAATGTATAATTTGCTCTTATTTTAATACTAAATTTAGTAATTGATTTTTGTGGCAAAAATCGCCCGTTTTTATCCTTTTTGTTGTTAACATTGGCGACATTTTTGTTCTTTAGAATGTTTTGATTGTGAAAATAAAAATGTATTAGCATTTGAAGAAGTGCTATTTTTTTCTCTCGATAGTAACTGATTCTGTGGAATCTGGGGCTCGGATGTACGCTAATTAATATTTATTTTGAATAATTCTATTTTTCCGAGAACCTAACAAAAAAAAAAAAACCATAAATACATGACAAAACGAAATTAGCAATGCCAATTTCATTTTTTTAAAAATTCTAACTTCCTTCTGATTTTCCTAATTAAAAAAAATAATAACAACTGATTAAAATGCTTATTTATTTTTTAATGCTGTTTACATATGTATGTATGCATGTCTTTCCAGTTCAAAATTTGTATTCGAATTTTAACCCTCTTCTTACCAGCTTATGGGACTGAAATTTTGTATTCACGTATAGCTCCCATCACAACACATTGCCACGATAGGTTGCAGCAGTGACGGACTGGGGGGGGGGGGGGTCTTGCATTTCACAACGTCCAGTTGAGTTTAAATTTTGCACACACGCGTAGCTCAAATAATTATTTTTTAGTCTGTGGCGACTGGTGACCACCCAGGGTTCTAGTCTTTTGCTATTCTACCACTACGAAGACGAGCCGGCTATTCTGACAAGACAAGCCAGCTTAAGTGATATGAAGCTAAAAAGAACTAAATTCCTTCAGGTATCCAATATATAAGGTAGCATTGAAAAGCAATCGAAAGAGGAATCGCATTGGTGTTTCAGAGTTATCTTTCTTTTAGCTGTCGGATCATGAGCTTATGTTTGTTCTTAATTTAAATTACTTTTTAAATGTTTTTAATAAATCATAAGCGTCGGCATGTGTGGTGTCTAATATTTCCGTGTCATATTTATTACCTTCTGACCGAGAGACCGTTGCTTTCACCCTCACAATTGGTGCCCTCGTAACTTTGATCGCAACAAGTCTTAAATTTCCAGACTAAAAAAAGAAACGAACTAAATAATTATAAATAAAACACATTTTTGAATTAAGCTTTTATTTAAAGATGGACTGAAATCTTCAAAGAAAGTCTTGGTCCAACCTGGCATATTGAGTCAAATAAAAATGATGATGATAAGGTATGAAATAATTTATTTAAGTGTAAAATCATATATAATTTATAATAGTTCGAGGCGTTATATCTTCTTTTGGTCTCATATATAAGTAAGTAGTAGTAGCAATTAATGTATTTATAATTACATAGATATCTGGAGAGGTAATTAGATGTGTCAGCATATCAGTTCACTTCATCCCGCGCTTCAGTTGACTCGGATCAAGAGGTTGCAAATAATCCAGGATAATTCAGCATTTAAAATATCGCTATTTATTTTTCACTTAAGTTAGTACAGAGCATGAGAATACCATTGGTTCAGCTAAACAAAAAATGAAGTCAGTTAAAATTTTACAAATTTAGAAGCTTATGATAACTGGAGGGATAAAGCTTGTATCACAAGGTTATGGTGCTAGATTTGAACATAGTGTTAAATAATAATTGTCTAGTATCCTTTTGGACGAATACAAGCGAGATTCGAGAAACCTGAAAATGACAAATCTACTGGTGCGAGATGTTCTCTACTCATCCAATATGAGCTCAGCAGGTTTGGGCCGTTGATGGAGAGAAATGAATCTATGAAGTTCCAGGAAAGGTTGAGGACAGATGTCGGAATCATCAGGACAGTATTCAGATAATCAAGAACACATTTTCTTCTTTTGCTGCTTCTGAGTTCGTGTGAAGCTGCATGAGTATAAATACTAATACCGCAGGTGCTCGAGCAGAATACTCATTATTTGTAAGTAGAAATTAGTTGCTTTTACGGTGCCGCCTCTTGGCAAGAGGAGCATATCTTAGTAGTTCTAGGCCACCTCATGGCAGTTTTTTTTCCATCTTGAAATAAAAGTTTGATTTAAAAATGTTTTTTTTTACTTATATTTACTTATTCGTTTAAAGTGACATGAGGTGCGTGTGATAATTGAATCTTTCTCCCTTATTTCACTCTACTGCTATGTTTTTGACAGTGTTTTTCACCTTTACCGTATTAAATTATTTGGTTGTTCCTGGGATTCCAATTTTGTTATTGTTCGTTCATTAACGTTTTGTTTTCAGTGTATCGGGACAAAAGGATTTTATTTGAACGAAAATAAAATTAAATACTATTAAAATACTGACACCCTATGATCACGAATTTTGATATAATTATTTGCCCGTTTATATATAATAAATAATTCTTCGGAAAATTTTTATTGATTAATTTTGTAAATTACTAAATTTAAAAAAAAAACTCTTATTTAATAATGATGTTAAATTTGTCAATTATATATGCATGTTACGATTTGCTTGATTTCTGTAATTCACCGATTTTGACATCATACTACACGCAATGATAATTTCGTGATCTATGTTAAAAAACGCCAATCTTATCACCTCTTGCACCCGATATTTCATCCTAACCATGCTATGTGTCTAATTTCGTTCAAACGACTTTTTAAGCCACTAATTAGTTCTCAACGGCGGCGCGAACAAATTCCAGTGGGTGATGGTAGGATGCTGGAGAATGGTGGTCTCGTTTCGGGAGGTAAGGGGGCAATATGAACAAGTTTTGGCATTCAGATCTTGTTATAAAACTCCCAAATAAATTTATTAAATTGATTGTTTTATTTACAACTTTTGTAACTGTAATAAAACGAATTTACGCTACGGCTCTGGAAACAGTAAGTTTCATCTCCCATGTTTCTCAAGTCTTCTCTTTTTTCAAAGCCGATAATTGTGTTTCCATTGCTCATAAGAAAGCAAAAAGAAGGAGTTCGGCATTTCACCTTTAGGTGATTGGGGATAGTTCTTTTTTGTGTGTATGGACACATAATGACTTTGAACATTCCTTATTGGTAAGATGTGGGGAAATACAGTAAGACGTGACTCCTCTCGCCTAATTTTCAGAATGGGGAGAACAAGTTGTCCGAAGTAAAAACGAAGATATTTCGCCGCTGGGAAAAGGTTAATCTAGGCAGGTTTTAAAAAATTAATAGTATGTAATCAGTTAAGATACATTTTTAATAAAGTTCATTTACATTATTACATTATTCTGAATATCTATAAATTTAGAAACGAATTTAGTATTTCCTAGAATATACTTATTTAAAATATTTTTAAATATTGACTAACATAAATTGCTCTCAGACAAAGATATTTTATAAACGAAAAATTATAATTGTCCATTTTATCACAAATATTCCTACATATCCCTTGGCCCTAAATTTTTAAGATTGTTATGTAAGTAATTCGTTTCATGAATTTTTTGAATCAGTTTATGTAAATCATAGATAAGATAGAAAGGAAGTTAAATCTAGTTTAAATTCTGAATTAAATTTTCTTGGAAACGTTATTAAGTCATCCATGTACCTAAATAATGTATAATTATTATTATCTATAAAAATTTATCCATACAAGTGTAACTATACAATAACAAGACTATAACTACCAGGACAACCTTGAGATATGCCTTTAATTTATTTACATTTTTCATGATTAAAAATAATATAATTTTCTCCTTTAAAACTAATTTAAGAAAGTAATAAAATTTTTCATTAGAAATGGAACTATCAATTTGTAATTTTTTAAAATTAACAAGAAGAACTTTAATTAAATCTTCAGTAACTATAGAATTGATAAGATATTCAAAATCATAGCTATATAATGGGTAAGACTCTTTTTCAAAAGCGTATTTAATATTTTCATTGCTATTTTTAAAAATATCTGTCTTATCTAAACCACCAGTAATTTTTTATAACATTCTTTTAAAAATTTTATGTGCTTTAGTAAAGTAAATATTAAAAAGATTATTAACAGTGCTACATTTAACGGGAAATTTCTAAAATTTAGGAGTTAAAATATGAGAAAATTTAACATTAATAATTTTGTTCCCTATTTTCTTATACTAAGTTTTAATCCTGTTAGAAATTTCTCTATCACTACTTGTAAAATCAGTAAACCAATATATATATTTACACACTCATTCATATATATATGTGTGTGTGTATGTGTATTTCCTTAAATTAAATTATATCAAATCGATTTGCTTAAAATTTCAGGTTAAAATTATTTTTCTCTAAACTGAGATTTCTTTTTGTACATCTAGCATTTTTACGAGCTCGATTAGGGTAAAAAATAGTTCGAGGTCTTTTTCGTGACATGGTACGGGTATCCATGGTTGGGAAAATAACGTAAATAAGCTAACAAATGTCTGAATTGTCAATTTTAAAATTTCAAAGTGAAATGACTACAATCAATTTCAAACTTAACCATCTCGACTCAATTTGATTTAATATAATTCCATATTAAATAAGTTACAATTCTGTTTGAGATCTATCAGTTCTTTCAATAATATTATTTTTGTTACTAAAAAAATGCTCGAGCATTTTTGTGTTGTTTAAGTGATAGGCTGTTTAAACATGTTTTGTTTTTCTTCTTATTTTTAGTGCAGTTTGAATAGCCGAAGAATGTTCAAGTATCTGAAGGTCAAGTAAGACGATTTTTATGGTATTTAAACAAATAAAAGTACCTGTTTATTTCATGACATTTAATATCAGTATTAAAAATTAGATACTTTCTTCATCTTCAGAATCTTAGTAAAAGAGTTATTGATCTTTGCTCGTATTTTGTGACAAAATATTCAGTCTCCGAATACATATAGACACACATAGATTAGTTAGAAAGTTAGTTGTACTACTTCGTAAAAATTTTCGATCAAAAGCTATTTTAATGAAATTGCGTGGCAACACTTCAGACATGTGTGACATAGCGGCTTTCACGAGGGTATTTAAGTTTTTTTGGTAATGAGCTGTAAACATGTCTCAACAGCTCCAAATTGGAAATGCGTGCAGTGATTTATTTATTTATTTTTGTGGGCGAAAAGCTGCAACTACACTGAAATTTATTGGTAGTTACATGACGTGTATAATGAAAATGCAATGTCACGTCAAGTTATTGTAAAGTGCTGCAACATGTTTTAGAACGGGCGTGCATATATTGACAACGCTGCGCCCGAGGAAAGATCATCAACTGTGACAACTTCTGAAATCTATGTTCGTTTGAATAAATACATTCTTGCAAACAGACGCATAACAATATATGAAATCTCAAATTAACTGGATATGTCTCGTGGAAGTGTGCATAAAATTATTGCCGATAACTTTCAATTTCATAAAGTTTGTGCTCGGTGGGTGCCTCGTTTATTGATGGAGGAACATAAGGAGAAGCGGTTTGAAAGTACATTTCTTGCATTGTCAACGTTGTCAAAAGGAAGGAAATGAGTTTTTGGACACAATTGTGACCGGAGATGAGACTTGGATTCACCACTTTTTAGCTGAAATAAAACGCAGCTTCCTTGATAGGAAACATTCCACTTCCCCTACTGGAACAAAGTGTCTAAAACTGTTCCATCTGCAGGAAATGTGATGATGACACTGGTTTTCGATAGAGAAGGTGTGGTGAATACAGAATTCATGCCAAAGAGTTCCACAATTAAAGCATATTTTTATCGTGAAACATAAAAACGATTGCGACAACCATTTAAAAATCGACGGCCAGGTAAACCATCGAAAGGCATTGTGCTCCTGTATGACAATACATGACCGCATGCAGCAAAACAAACGTGAGGACTTCTGAAAAGTTTAAGTGGGAAGTGTGGGATCACCCTCCTTATAGTCCAGACCTTTTACCTTGTGACTTCCATGTTTTTGGTCCCATGAAAGAAGAACTTTCAAAGCGACGATACCAATAGAATGACGAGGAGAAAGTTGCAATAGTAATGGAAAGTTGCAATTCAAAAATGGTTATCGGACATTGGAAGAAATTTCTTTGCAGAAGATATCAAAAAACTTGCTCCACGTCTCGACAAATGCTTAAATGACATAAGAAATTACGTTGGAAAGTAGATTTTGAAGGTAACTTTAAGATCAAATAAAGTTATTGTAAAATTTCTATTCTGTTTTGTTTTCTTAAGCAGTGCAACTAACTTTCTAGCTTTTTGACTGACCGTCGCATATATATATATATATCTTCTCTATATGTGTGTGTGTATTCAATCTGCAGGTTTGCTCATTTTAGTAGTATAATTTTTATAACTCTTTTTAGTAAAAATTATTAATAGGTGTTTAAATATGTGTAAAATATTTTTTTATAAATACATTAGTATATTTAGGTCTAGATGAATCTGTTTTCGTTGTTTTCCTTCTTTCTTTTTTGTCCTTGGTTGAATTTCTGTTTTTATTAGCATTTCTGATTAATCTTTCATTTTATACCATCTTGTTTTTGTGTAATTCATTGATGATGTAATTCATTCAAGATGATGCACGCCCGAGACACTCTACCACGACATCGAAGAAAAACATTGAAAAAAAAAGAAATGTGTACATAAAAAGAGTTCATGAAGGCCAAACTTTTAATCATCACTACTACCTTGAGATTCTTACTACTCTCAGTAAATGAATTAGGGAAATTTATGAATTCATCATGGAAAGACATAAATTGTGGAAAATAGAGTCATGGGTTCTTCATCCAGACAAAGCAAAAGCTCACACCGCATTGTCTGTGAAGACGTTTCTAGCCAAGTACAACAAAGGAAGCTATGAAAGAAAAAAGAAGCTCGCGTGATAAAAATGCTTTCAAATGAAAACTTCCAGCACGGTTTTCAGCAGTGGAATGATTCGCAATGTAGAGACCAATGAAAGCTATATATTTAAGGATATAATGATTTAATACATGAAGCTTAAAAGTAAACGGTTTTTTTTTGTACTAATCCCGATTCCACCTCCGTTATTTGCATCCTTTCAAGGCGACTCAGAAACGACGCTTTACAGGCGTAATAGAGAACTTTTGAGACAATGACTTCGGTAACTTCTCTTTTTGTTGTTCTTGTTTCTATATTTGTATTTTCCTCGCGATACGGAAAAAAACCAGTACTGATCCGGTTGCGTTCCTCGTGTTATGCACTCTAAGAAAATCCAAAACCATTAATGGGTTGAAGAATAAATCCTATACTTGCTGAGATGAAATTTATATTAAATTGCTGGATCTTCAGATGCTTAGAAGACTGTAATAAATTTTTCAATTGGGATCCTGTTCCTTTTTTAACTGTCCTACGGAAGTTTGAGAGTGAAATAACTATGGGGGAGGGGAATTTGGCTTGAAAAAGTGGAGCACCGAATGGACTCGAACAATAAACCCATTGTAAGAACAAGACTCAGTTACTGGGGCACGGTGAAATTTTAATTAACGATCAATCTCTTTCAAATCTCTTTCAATTTTTTTTTTCCTTTTTTCTTTTTCTAAAATTCTTCATCATTACTGAAGCACAAAGCTCCACCCCAAATCATAAACAAATTTTGTATTCGGGGCTGATTCATGTTAAATCTGTCGATGTTCCAAGTCCTCCCATTGGCGTGGTGCAGAAGCTTGGAGAAGAAGGTGCCAGCTCAAATGTCGTTCTCGCCACTTGGTCGAGGTACAAAATTTCGAGATTTTTTGCCTATAGCCTACATGTTGCTTGCAAGTGCGACGATAATAAATGATAAATTGAAAGTAATATTCGCAACAATTTAAATGTAGCAACAATACATTTACAGATTTTCTAAGTTCAGTTATTTCATACTTACATTATAATCGGCTACATTTGTGCGAAATTGATAAAAATATTTTAACTCAAATGCAAATTTTATTTTATTTTTGTAGAAAACTTCTCCAGATAAGATATAAAAGTTATAGAAAATATTAGTATTACTAAAAATTTCTAAGTCAATAAATAAACATCTTGTACTACATAATGATATGATATGTTATGTGATATGTATGCGTTGAGGATGATAGGTAAGATGTATGATGTAATACGATGATATGATACATAATGCTAAGTGGGGACTCACACAACTTAAAAAAAAGTAATATCTTTTTGGTATGAACAATAAAAAGTATTTTTCTGGTGTTAGACACAGCGTTCCATCACCATTAATTTGTATTAAAACAAACTTTTTCCGTTTCAACTTCAGCCCATTAAAAATACCAACTTAACAGCAACATTATTATGTACTGAGTAAAAATTCTCCTAAAACGCGATCTTATTGAAAAATAATACCGGCGAAATAAAAAAAAAAATGTACTAAGAGTCACTGTAAAGTTTTGATTATTATATTAAGGAATTACTGTGATATCTGAAACAGTTTATTCTGCATCTTTAATGTACATAATGTTGCAAATTGCAGCTATTCATGTTGATTTATTTCGTTTCAGGAAGGTGTAGATTGAAGTAAACAGTAAGTAAGTAGAAAATTGGATTCAATCTGCCGAGATCTATAATGGCGACCTTCGAAAATTGAAGAAAGATTGGGTAGTCATTCATAGAATAGCCAGTAAGACTTTTGTAAAATCGCATCTTCATAATCAGACAATACCGCTTTGGATTCCGGAACACTCAAATTTTTTTTGGAATGAACAGGAGGATAATCTCGCAAAATCGGTAACGGAGTTCAATCGACTGGATTGTCACAGAAGACATCTAAACCAATATTTTCCGAAACAAAATGAAAAGAATCAATGAAATATTTTATTCAAGAAAATTATTGTTTGATTTTAAAATCTTAGGAAACATCCCAATTATAGACATAATAACTAACTGGACAAAAAGCAGGGTGAGGAAATATTTAGCACTCAAGTCGTCAGCAAAATGATCCTAACTACCAGGCTTATGCACAAATTCAATTTAAATGATAATGCAGAGAGTAGTATTCGTATCTTAACTGTATCAACGTATCTATTAAATTTATTTTTAAAGTTTTTTCATAGCTGAGTAACCACCGTTTCCGTTTTCTTTTCTCATACCCCAAGGGAGTGTGTGCACATGCCCTAGGATGCCTAATCGATGTTCTAAGATTTTGAATTTCGAATTACTTTTGAAAATTGTTGTGTCGATTGTTCAGGGCTTAAAAGACCAAACCTGACTCCCCCCTCCCCCTCAGAAATATCTAATTCGGCGAATTATTAAACTGAGTAGAAAAAGTTCCGGTGTCTTTTGAAGTTAAGACTCCCAACCATTGACTATTTTGGTATCGTGAACGTTACGTTAATCCTATGTTATTTCTATCCGAAGGCATAAAATACATCCGAAAGGACAAAATATGATGAAGGTTTCTGCCTTGACATATAGTCACCTCTACTTTTGAAAATATTTAAAAATATTTTGAAAGACCAAGAAACCCGCTTGTGAATTATCAAAATAGACGTAATATTTATAAGATATTACGTCTATTTTGAGATTTTGCAAAAATCATTATTGTTATTTTATTTTACTCTATCGGATGCACTTTTTGCATTCAAATAGTCAAGATTAGAGGTGGAAAGAAGGAATACTATAGACTTAATATTACTTTCATGGAATTAAAATAGCCTTTGAATGGAAGCATATCGTTGATCTTTTCGAGGACCAGAAAGATCGATTAACCAGATCAGAAATAAACAAACAATGCGTTTCTCTTTTTCATTCGTCTTAGAAAACAGAAATTGTTTTAATCCTTCAACATAAAAGGGGTAGAAAGGTGTTGAGGTAAACATAGTATTTTCAGGGGGTCAGTGTCAACTCCTTTCCTTTTCACGATTGATACTTTCGACTCTCCAGCAGTTTCTGTTTTACTATGAGTAAAGAATGTTTTCTTCTATTATTCACAGAAACCTGACAGGCGGTTTAGTTTATCTTCTATGATACCTACCTTGCGGAAACTTGACCATGTCCACCATAATGTTCTGAGAATCTGCTGTGGTGCGTTCCTTACTTCACTAGTACAGAGCCTCTATTACCAATTACCTTTAGCTTTGCGGTATAAGAAACTGTCACTCAATTCTTTTTTCCCCCAATGTCATCCACTCAGTTTCATCCTTTACAGACGATGCACATCAGTACGTCTTTACGGAGACTATACGATACTCCACCTTCTTGCATCCGTCCGTTATCCGAGAGGATGAAAGATATCATCGAGGAACTCAGCCTGCATGGCTTAAGTGTCCAACAACGGATGTTTTACAAATTTCCTCCTTGGAATATGCCGAGGTTTATCATAACCCTTTTGCCTCATACAGCAAATGCACCACATCTCCAATTGTTTTCCGAATGTTATTTGCTTTCCATCGCAGTCAGTACATGTATTTCATTCCAATTTACATGGACGGATAAAAAAGAACAGGATACGTCGGCTGAAGTGTTTTTTCGAATGACATCAGGCACAGTTACTAGCTCGACGCTTCCTGCAGTATATATACTGCCGAAGCTGAAGCCATTACTGTGCCCTCAGATTAGTCGAGAAATCTCGTAAGTTCGTAGTTAATACTGACAGCATGAGCATCCTGGAAACATCAGTACACCTGGACAATCACAGTCATCCTATTGTGATTGACATTGCAGACATTATTTGCTGTCTGTATAGCAAGGTTTATGTTATTATATTATGTTGGATACCTAGTCATGTAGATATTTTAGGCAATGAACAATTGGACTCGGTTGCACGATCGGCATCGAATCTTTTGCAGCTCGAAGTCCCACTAGATGACATAAGACATCTCATTTTAAAGTGTATTCGTCAGACATGGCAGGAATCATGGAATCTTAAATGCAATAACAAGCTGCACTCAGTGAAGCCTTTCATTGGAGAATGGCCAGTTCATCTAGTACAAAGAGCGGATGTCAGATTGACTCGCCTTCGCATTGGACATACTCGATTTACCCATAGACATCTCTTATTTGGGAGGGTGCTTCCAAGTGTCCTCCCTGTCGTGTTCCTTACACTATTCATCACATTTTATTTGACTGTCCAGTCTTTGATCATCATCGTCGCATTTTCTTTTTTCATCAGTTTTAAACCTATCTGATTTGATGGGAGAAAACTCCCACAGTAACCTATTTGCATTTTTAAAACAAATTGGCCTTTTACACCATATCTGAAGTTTCAACCTTTCCCCCATTATAATCATATGATATTTTTTTCCATATTTTTAAATTCATGTAATTTTAATGATTTAAAAAAATATTTGGTGCAGCATAGCCTGCTTCTGCTCTTGTGTCATCAAATTCAACATTCACTCACTCACTCATTTCTATTATACTTTAGAGTAGAGGTCTTACACCTGGGTTCCCTAAAACTTTGACAGGGGTTCCGCAAGAGATCACTATTTGCTTAATCAAAGCGCCAAAATTTTAGTTAAATTTTAATTTTTATTACAGATCGAATTTTTAATGGCAATTTGCTTGTAAAATAAATACAAATAAATATTTTACGGATAAAATAAAATCTTACATTTTGTAAAATTCAAGTGCTTCGAGAAGCATTAGGTCACATATTATTTTCTCTTCTTTGGCTCAGATGAAGAATCGCCCACTTACTTAGCCTCTTATTTCCCTATTTTCAAGGTTTAAAGTGAAATTCATGCCTCTCTTTTAAAATAGAAATTTTGGGCAGATTGTATTTTGAAAGATAATGTTGAATGCTTTTGTAATTTGCATAATATTTTAGTAGACAATCAAGTTATCGAGTAACGCTAATCTCGATAAAACAGATCTATAAAAGCCTTTCTTGAATATTTCCCTATTCCAAAAGAAAAATTATCTTGGATCCAAAATCCTTTTCAAGACTGTGACTCCTCCAAACTCCCAATAAAAGAAAGAGAACAACAAATTTATATGCTGACCAACACTCAATTAAAACTAAAATGTAGTCAAGTTGATATTATGCTTTTTTTTGGATTGACAATAGAAAAGAGTATCCTGAATTTGCCAAAAGAGCTGTGAAACATCTAATGTCATTTGTTTCAACCTATATATGCGAACAATCTTTCTCTTTGTTCGTCGCGACACAAACAATATACAGAAACAGATTGGATGCTGAAGATGACTGACATTAGGTTGCAGATTTCAACAATTATTCCAGACGTAAAAATACTTTTCAATAATAAACAATCACAGCCAAGTCAATAAAAAATGTATTTTTATCAATTTATTATGTACATAATTTTAAATATTGTTGCTTTTGTTTATTATGCATAGAATATAGTTTAGAAAAAAAAAAAAACATTAGCTACCTTACCATTCATTATCATATTAAGATGTTTGTATTGTGATAAAATAAAGATGCAATGGTAATTTTGTAAATTTGAGTAGGATATAGCTTTGATATCCTATTATTTCTGCTCTTTGAGCAAGGGGTACCTTCTAAAAAAAGGTAAGCTTAAAGGATTCACCAAAATTTAAAAGGTTGAACTCCCCTACCTTAGAGCATTGATCCCCAACCCTATTCGGTCCACTCCCCTTTTCAAAAACAAGATAACTCACTTCCCTCTTCTCGTCCTCACTCCTTCGTAATTAAATATTTAAGCACAAAAAAATTATTCAAATATTGAGACAGTTACAAGACAAATTCTAATTCCGACTTGCAAAGAAAGATTATTTAAGCATTCAATTCTTCTTCCGTTATTTAATTATTCTTCGACAATCCGTTCTGCTAAATTTTAACTAACCACATCCCGTTCCTATCACACGTATATGGATTTAAAACAAAAACTAAACCAATTGGTCCATTTTGTTCTATTGGAGAAGCTAACCATTGCGTTCGTCAGTCCTTTTACTGAAGAATTTCACTAAATTAATCCTCTGGCTTACAAAGCCGCCTAGCAGCTGCCGCACATTTCAAGTCCATTAATACGTTATGGTTGTGAAAATGAATGAGAAACTGTAGCTTCATAGTGTTTCCATCTTTCCTTCAATAGATGGCGATATGTTATAGACCATTGAAAAGCTGAGAAATCGTTCTACTGAATGGTGTGAAACGTATATGATTTATCTCAATAAATCGTGAGTTATAAGCAATTGTTTTTGGTTATTTCTTCAACGACGCAATTGAAACGGCATGAAAAAGAGGAATTTAGATTCTTTTTGTTGTTTTTTAAAATTATTTTCTGAAAATTAAATAACAATCATAAAGTTGATTATAAGGAAAAATATTAGTAAGCCAATGGGTTAAGTCTATTGAAACTTCTAAATATCTCCGCCTAGAATTTTACTTTATCAAATATATATATATATATATATATATATATATATATATATATATATATAAATACTTTTTTAAGTGTCCCCCCCCTTTTTTTTCTAAAATTCTTTTTTTATTACAGTAAAACTCAGATTTGCGTGTATCCTCGATTTCATTCGGGTACCCCCATTTCCCCCCTTCTTTTGTTTGTATTCGTTGCTCATGCATTTCTTTCCTTTGTTACTCTATTTGTAAATGCACAGATTTTTTCACGTGAAAATGTTATTGTCTATAATGAGGCTCATTTAATAATACTTTTTTTTTGTTTATTTAAGGCTGTCTTCGCCTAATATGAAGATGCTGCGCAAAATTTCGGATACATTTCTGGGTGAAAAATTGTTCCAATTTTCATACAAGTTATGGCGTTGTAACTTACACAACCTTTTATTATGTAATAATCTTAAAATTTTCGAAAATGTTCAAAAAGTACGCCATTTTTCACATGAATATGTAAAGTTCTTAGGCCATTTGGAAATACAGCACAAAAGATAAAACATACAGCACATTTTACGTCAGAAAAAAAAGGATGTGATTGTTTATTAACGTCGCACTGACAAACAACACGAGGGTTATTTGGCGACTGACCTCGTAATTTTGAGCCTTGGTCATGTGACGAAAACGGCACCTGATCTTCCTCTCCAAACTTCCTAACCACGTCTACGGAAGGATTTGAGACCTCGACCAGATTTAACGTGCTTCAGCCCCGCAATACGGTGGGTCTTTAGTGGCACCAGGACTGGAACCCACGACTAAATGAAAGCAATGCGTTTGCGACCAGGAACTCTAGGCTACTGCAACCTGAATAGCAGCCGTTTTCTTTTCGCGTACCTCTTAACGGTCGTCCACGTATTTTTTTGAGGTATCGGTAGAGAATGATTGTAACAGAAGTATAATTAAATAAGTTGCATGGAAAATAATCTATGAAGGAATATTTAGGATACGTGAATATGAAGAGGTAATCATTAAATGAATTTAATTGCTTCTAGTAGGTAAAAGTCTATTTAAGCTCATGCCTTGGCGACGGATAACAAAACGGTATCAAATAACGCCAAAAGTAGACCATGAGCATTAAGTTACAGTGGCACTCAGAAAAAAGATATTAATTCACATAGAAATAAATAATATTATAAAATATGTTTTCTCTAAATCATAGAGAAGTCAGAATACAAAATTTTTGTCGGAAAAAGTGTTACAATTTCGGGCTCTATTCTTTAAAATTACGCAAATACAGCTTTAATATTAATATTATATATATCCTGGTGAACATTTTAACGAGTTGTATATCATTGTTGTCAGGAGCTTAGCCAGAAATTTTTCATGGGTTGGGATGGAAGGGACATTTCTCTTTAACTTATGTCTTAAAATTAATTTCAAATTTCATTGTAAATTCCCCCTTTTTTCATAATTCCCTTCCTCTGTTACAGTCCTTTAAACACAACTTTAAATAACGTAACTAACATTACTACACTAAAAAACAAATATAAGGAATTTATTTCAAATACAAGAGATCCAAATGATGCAGAGTTTCGGAAATTTGTACCATCAAGTGATTTCCTTGATTTGACTGTCAGATATTGTTGTAGATTTGGATCAACATACATATAGGAAACAAATATTTTCTATTATGAAAATAAAATCAAAATATTGTTCAAGATTAACTGATATGCAACTAAAATGCCAGATTAGGTTAACAACTTCATGCACTAATCGTAATATAGATGACTTGGAAAAAATACAAATGTAAAAACCCCACTAATAAAATATGGACTGTTTAATAACTGCTTTGGATCAAATGTTTCTAGTTATTCATTTTTATTTTATACCTAGCTTAACTGTCTGAACCTTTATGATGTATATTGACAATAAATCATAACTTTTGTTTTATTTGTTACATTATTTTTAGAACTCCGCTATTCAGACTTTCATTAAAAATGAACTGTTTGCAAAAACCTCCTAATCAGCTGAAAAAGGATATTTTATACCTTTTTACACGCATGGTATCTTTTTGGTCAAATTGTGGCACTCTTCCCAAAAAGGTTGGTCATCCCTGTTACAAAATGTCAGTAGTAAGTGAAGTCAGTAGTACAGAAGCAGAAATCTGTTATAGAAGTTCATATAAATTAGTGGGTAATGATGATGTATATACACTTTATCTTTTACAAATCCCCAATGGAAGAACTCGCATAGGGCCGCATCAAGTGACTTATGTGACTAGCTGTGTAACATCAAGTTATCTGGTCTAATGCGACCGATCCAACTGCTGGTAGCTCCGTGAAAGCTTTTAAAGCAATTTTCATGAAATAGCTTCACGAAGAATTCACGAGAGCCATCTATTGTTCACAGAACAAAACTTCTATATTTTTCTTTTGTGTTCATGTCTTACTTATAATTCTGTATCGTTTATTTTTGAAAATATGGCATTCTGAAAACGGACGTTTGTTTTGAATAACCCAGTATTTTTTTTTTGTCTGCCAAGCGACTGCATTGTACTATCGGGCTTCGCTTAGAAATGGTACTTTATCACGTTTGTAATGTTAGGCTACTAAGTTGGAGCTTTTATTGCATGACTTTTACCGAGGCTGCTATAACAAGCAAGTACCGAAAGTGCAATTTGTAAATGTTTGTGCAGCAATACAAAGGATTTATTGTTGGTTAACTTACATATTGCACAAAAATCTTCTACATAGCTTTTATTAAATTACATCTTGTTTCCACATATCTATTAGTTGAGTTCGCAATTTAAAAAAAAATTTCTCATTTCAGAATGCCTATCTGTATCTTGAACAATCTCTTACCGTTATCTCTGGGTATTTCTCCGCCCCCGGATCCAAAATTTCCAGCCGATGGTTTCGGAATAGCTAACGTCCATGAAACCAACGTGCATAAAAGAAACACAAATGATGCTTGCATGATTGGCATGGCTGAAAACCAAAACCTGAAATATCATAAAAAATTAGAGTTGGATACTGCAGGACAAAATGTTTTGAATCAAGTGATTGCATAGTTAGAGAAAATTAGTAAAGAAATATCGGAAAAGTTTTAAATTTATTCCAGCACTAAGTATATTTTTTATGAATAAACTTATGAATATCATGTAAAAGTAACTTAAAATCAGATCAAGAATAAATGAGATGGACATCTACATTATCAATTTTTTTGCAAACTGCAAGATAGAATCATTTCTCTAAATCGATGAAGAAACACGTGTAACCTTGATAACTTATTTACTGAATCTTTTTATGGCATGTAACATTCATCATGGATTTAATACTTATTTCATTTCAATTTAGAGGAAAACTTTGTACGATTCTTCCATTCAATATGTCTTATAATTAAAGTTCAAAATTGAGAAGAAAAAATAATGTTTTTTTTTCTCTTTCTAAATACAATTAAATATTTACTCTATTAAAAAATAAGTTCAAAGTTTCAAGTGGATTAAAAGCTATTGGGGAAATTTTCTTTCTGTATGTTTCAATCTCTGGATCAAATTAAAGTCCATGAAAATAAAAACATTCTTTAATTGAAAGAATTAGAGAATTTGAAAAATTCCCAACCATATATTTCCTTTAGTAAAGAACTGTTTTTACTAAAATATTTCAAGCAAGCATTTCTTTTATTCAAATACATAAAATGAAGGGGGGAAATATATGAAGAATGTCATATTTAAAAACAGAATATGTGTGCGAGTATGTGTATGTCAAGTATATGTGTGCGTGAGTATCAATTAAAAAAAATTCAAATTTGATACCCATCTTTTCGAATAACAAATTAAGGCTTAGAATTGAATAGTGGGGTTAAACTATTCAATTCTAAGTTTCAATTTAATACTAAACTTTCCCAATAGTTTAAGCTAGTGGGTAATTTACTAGATTAATTACTTTACTGGGTAAATGAATCTTTCCATAGAAAACCAGATAAAATGAAACATAAAAACATAAATAAATGAAAATCAATACATGTATGTTATAAAACGGTATACAAATAAGAAATATGCGAACCAGTAATGTACCGCACTTGTATAATACTTGAAATCAAAATACTAAATAAACAGCGCCACCCCAGAGAGAGCAGGCCAGCAGAGAAAAAAGGATAATCCAATTGAAATCTGTAGACTAATTTTACTCTTATTTTATAAAAATGATAATAATGAGCAAATAAAATTACCTCAGACCGTGTCAAATACTCGAATTAGACTCAAATATCATACATTAGATAATGCTGCTTATTTGCTTTGAAGACCCTCCCCTCCCCTGGTGTATTGAATTTTATAACCAGATTTAATGGAGATTTTATCTCATACCTTTGTGCACTTTTTGTGTGTTAGGTTCAAAAGATTGACATTATAATATGTAATGATACATTTAATTTTCTAAGATATATCTACATTGATATAATATATATTTAATTAAAAATATTATCGTCAGCTTTTATTTTAATATCCGAACAGAATATTATTGTCTACTTTAATAATTTATAATTTGCTCTTATTTTAATATTTAATTTTTTAATTGGATTTTAGGGCTGAATCGTCTGTTTTTATTCTTTTTGTTGTTAACGTTTCCAACGTTTTTGTACTTTAGAAAGTTTTGCTTGCGGGAATAAAAATGGCTTAGGAATCTGAAGAAGAATATGAGTGAATCAGTAATTATGTCTGATCTACTCTATTACTCATCAAACTTCCACATCATGCCTCTGGGTCTTTGCTAGATTGAAAAAGTCGCAAAATCCATACAAAGGTGGTTCTAAAAGTAACTGTCTTTGAAGGTAGATGGGGTTCCTGAGGCAAGCTGGTGTTACCATCAGGTGTTGAAATTGAAAGGAACAAAAACATTTTTTTGCACTGATTCAATAGTTAGTTTCGACCTGCCAAATCAATATTTGATTTGCTCCGTGCTAAGTTGTCACCGTCGATGAGACTTGGATTCATTATAATAGACCAAAAAAATTACTACAATGGTTGTTTTCGGTGAATACATCAGAAAAAGGAGAAGATTGTCTCATCGGCCAGAAAAGTAATGACAACAATTTTTTAGGATGCGAAGAATACTCATGGACTTTTTACAAAAAGGAAAAATGATTGATGGACAATACTTCAATTGGATTGATGGACAATATAGTTATGAGTATATGAGTTTGCACAATTTGAGCTGTATTATTCTATTACTATTTAAACTCTAGTTGACTCAATGTTACAGAAAATAGGTATTCCACAGCCTTCTTTTTATTGGTAAATACAAAACATAGAAAATTACTTTACAGAAAATAGAAAATTGACTATCTTTCAACAGTTTTGATCTTGCTTTCGGCGTAGTTAATATTTTGTCTTTAAAAGGATGTTTTTTGCTTAAATATATAAAAATAGAAATTTGAACTCGTAAAGCGGGAAAAAAATTCGCAAAAGCATAGACAAATCGAAAATCAACAAATATGTGTGAAACTGTTGACAAGTTTAATACATTTACTATCCAAATTATTTTTAAAAAATGTCACAATGTTCCAAATATAAGTATGTATAAATAAATATTGTGAAATAAATTCAATAAAACTCCAAACAAGAATAAAAATTTGCCAAAATGCGTATCTTCCGAATATCTGACCCTCGGTTACTTCTTCTTGATCTCATTTGACGCAAAAACTGATATAATTTAATAAACATTTGGAGTATAAATAAAATTAAGATGTTTTTAAAAAGCAGAGTTTAAATATTTAGAATGTAGAATACAAATTTCGCTATTTTTTTTCTTCCTCAAAATTAGCGTTTTTGCACTAGTCAAGTACCTTAAATGTTACAATATTAATTTGCAATTCATTTCATAGAAGTACGAGTAAGTATTTAACAACAGATGTGGAGTCATAAAAAAGAGATAGCCTTATACAAGTAATTTTTTTATAAAATCCAGTAGGACCTGTCTGGGTTGATCACCCAAGAGTGATCATTAATGAGGAAATGAATCTTCTTTTCTAAGTCTTGAAAGCACTTTGCTTCTTAAAGAGTTTCACAAGTTAAATCAGAACCATTTGCCTTATTCGTCGGATCTTGCGCCATGTGACTTTTATATGTTTCCTGAAATATGCATTAAAAGGAACAAGATTTAAGTCCGTTGAAGCTGTGAAAGAGAAAGCGGTACGCGTTCTGAATGAGTTGACAGAAGGTTTCCAGCACTGTTTTGGACTATGAAAGATTCGCATTGAGTCTTGTAGTGATAGGGAAAGTATGTATATTGAAGGCAATAATAAGTAAATATGTATCGCATCAAAATAAAAATGTTTTATAGCATCAGTCTCGTTATTTAATAGCCACACCTCGTATGTTCCACCATTACCCACGAATTTTTGTAAACTTAAACAACGTATTTCTGCTGCTGTGTACAATCAATTACCACCGACACTTTACAACGTGTTTCGCATTAACTTACTTATAGAATTGACATTATACGTGTAATTAAAGGAAGTTATATCGAATACTTGAAAAAAAAAATCTTCTATATTTTACCTTTGCATTCTTATCATCCTGTGACTCGTTTATTTATGAAACTATGGACTTTTGAAATCGGATGAATTTGTTTGAACAACACTGTAAACAATAGTTGCTACTGTAGCCATGTTAACGGTTATCTTTAGGTAGTAGCGGATCAAAAAAAAAAATTCAATTTATTGATGGGTTAGTTTTCGAATTTAGTGATAGGTTTGTCGAAGTCGATGAATTTTGCGTTGAATTCAGTAAATTTTGTGTTAAATTCGATGAATTTCCTATTCCCCCCCCTTTTTTTTTTAAATAAATTGATTTTTATGCGTTTCCCTACTTATATTTTTACGTAACACTTTTAAAAAAAGACTTTTTTTTTATTAAAAGAATTTTTTTTCCCGTATTATTTGTTAAATACATATAATATAATTATTTGAAGTGTGAATATTGTATTTAATATGATGTGTTGGACTTCATCAATGTATGTACTTATTCCAACGTAAAATTTAGTACGACATCGAATTAATAACATTTGATGAAAACGAAAATATTGGCTAGTTTTTTTTCACGAGCAGCTTTTAACACGAAATTCTACTAACACGAAAAAATATTTCTGCCCATTCACTTTCGTGTCAAACGTTTTTCATTGTATTTGGTTGTTTCACTGTGAAAAAGCGTGTTTAGTACACTGAATGTATGACGTTAATCTATTCGCGATTTTCTGCTTACTAACCTCGGAGGCGTTTTGGTAATTTAAATTGCATATAATTATAATTCCTTGCCACCCAAAATGAAGCGTGATCAGGTAAATTAGATGATGGTAAGAAGTGCATTGAATTGAATTATAGATAGTGATACATAAATGAAACCAAATCGAAAGGGAAATGAAGGCAGATAGTTATTAGTAAATTTAATTGAAGTATCGTAATTAATTATTTTGGGTTGAATTGCTTTCCCCCATCAGGTAAAAAAAAAAAAAACATGACGGGAGTAAGATACAAATACGAAGTACTAAGATACGAAAGTGTTTGAATCAGAACGAGGAAACGGTAAGCTAAGACTTTTTCTTAATAGATCATAATCTAGGATTGATGAGTTAAGAGGGATTCAAGAGAGGGATCGCCTTCATGTATTCTTTAGTGATGGATAAAGTGTTTTGTATGGCTCTTACTTTTCTTCATTTGGAGTTTTCTAATTATTGACTATTTAATTGGAAGGAAAGACGGCAGATCAATTAAATAATGAAGGATGGTCGCCACAGAATTTTTTTATTAGAATATAAACTAAGATTGTCTAAGTAAAGAGGAATTCGAGAGATAGAGCGATCTTATATATTATTTGGTAGTTAACAAAGTATTTTCTCTTGTTCTTACGTATCATCATTTGGGTTTTTGAACTTACTGACTGTTAGATTAGAATTTAAGATGGCCGTAAAATTAAATAATGAAGGAAATATATCACAATTGTAAATGATGCTCTTATTTTTTTTTTTAACTTTGTAAAGCAGATTGCAGTTCAGTTCTCGATAAACTGGCGTATTATTCTTGTAGACATAACCAACACATGTGATACATTTGGTACCTATCGTAGATGCATTTTCATTCATAACGAGAAATTTTTATACAGCAATTACATGAGCGAGTTTGAACGTGTGCATCGGTTTCCCTGGACGCAAGCAGGAAGTAAAACTTCCGCAAAGATAATGGAATACCCAAATCGATAAGAAATGATATCGACGCTTTGTCTTTTTTGGCGGAAAAACAATACCCTTCCCGGAGAGGAAGATAAAAAGTTGTTTTTTTGCGGAATAAAGCTCCACCCGTGGTTTGTCCCGCAAAGGTTTCATCTAATGCCCGTCGCCCCCTTTCGTAACAATTTCAAACGACCGGCCTTGTCGAATAGATGATGCAGAAAGGTGAATGAACTGCCGATAATGGAAAACGCTGATTTTATAAATTTAATGGATATAGAAATTGTGACGCGCGTATTTACCTGCGATAGTAAAGAGGACTGACGCAAGAGAGGGATTTTATGATGATTTTGAATTTAACTGTCACTTGTTTTGAGGGTTTATGGAGTACAATGACCTCTCAGTATTGCACACTAAATTAATTTATGTTCGAAGTATGAGCATAATAAATCAAATAGTTTTTATTCAATTTAGACTCCTATTTCCAGTTTTAGTCCATGTTACAGGCTGACTAAATATATTGGTTGCGTCATTCGTTTATTACAGATAATTTCAAAATCAAAGAGTTAATCTCATTAGTTCGGAAGTTGAATAGCATTTTATAATCTTAAGACATCTATTTAAATACATATATCAAAGTTATATACGAATGTGGCTTGGCTGCTAAAGTATCTTTGTTAGGAAATGGAGTAATAGAAATGAAAAATGGGGATAAGGAAACGCAATGCTCATTGATTGATTCCTTTCCCCACTAGATTAACCCATTCCCTGCCGCACATTTCAAGTCCATTATTATATCGCCGGCTGTGAGCCGGACTGAGCAGTTGTAGCTTCTCAGTATTTCCTTCTTTCCATCAACAGGTGTCGACATGTTATGGACCATTGGAAAGCTGAGAAATAGATCTATTGAATGGTATATAACACATTCGATTTGTCTTCGATTCGAGTTACACGCAATTGCTTTCGGGGATTTCTTCAACTACACGGTTGCAAAAATGGCGTACCGTTGGAGGATTTTAAACTTTTCCTTCCAATTCTTCTAAATTTTTTAAGACTTATATTCTTAAAATTAAATAGTAAATACTAAATAATAGAAAATTCTTAAAACTAAATAGGAAAAGTTTTCGTTTTCCAATGGATAAATTAAACAGAATTATTCTGTCTTGTATAATTGAGAAATTATTTAATTATTAGAACTTTTATTCCTTAAAAGAATACGGAACAATGAACTTAGGTATAAAGAGAACTTGAGATTAAATATTGTATGAAGTAGCTGTGTGTGTGCGAAGGGTATTCACGACGGGAATTTGAGATAACGAGCGCAAAAATCTTATTTTGATCGGAAGAAATCAGGTGGTCTTCAAATTGTGAAGTCCTTCATAATTAAGTTCCGCAGCCATCTTAAAAAGTCTAATTAAATAGTCAATCAGCTCAAAACTAAAATTAAAGACATGTCAGAACAAGACAATACTGAATGTGCGAGATCGTCTCTCTTGAATCCTTCTTAACTCAGTTAATCCTAATTTATATTCAAATAATAAGGAACTAGCTTACCAAATAATTCGTTCCTGTTCAAACACTTTTTATTTACAATAGGATCAACTCCTAAAAATGTAACTAAGAGTCGCTTCTAAATAATTTCTATACAAACGATTTATGATGATTCACTCCAATATACAAACTTCTATCAGAAAGCCATTATTATCTATCTCAATTTTCTTTGCTTTCAGATCAATTCATTATGCTTCTCATCTTCCTCTATTTTGCATAATAATATTTCATTTTGATTGACAAGTATTTGTTATTTTATGTAATTCGAATATTAGAAAGTCCTAGAGGTTAGTGAAGAGAAAACCGCGAGTAGTACAACGTGAAAGTCTGTAATGAATGCAGGTATTTGAGTGGCTTAAATCGTTCTAAAGATAGTCGAAAAGACGTTGAAAGGGACGCACTCTCGGAACTCTCTTCCACATCAGCGTCGAAGAAAAACATTAAAAAAAAAATAGGAAAATATACATAAAATGTGTTCCTGAAGGTGAAACTTTTAATCACTAGTACCACCTTGTGGTTGTTGCTACTCTTCACGAACGAATCAGAAATGAAAGACCTGAATTGAGAGGGAAAGATGTTCTTCATCAGGACAACACATTCGCTCACACTGCATTGTCTATCAAGTCGTTTCTAACCAAGTTTAACATTGCAGTGTTAGACCATTCGCGTTACATGCTTGATCTTGCACCAAGTGACTTTCTTTCTGTTCCCCAAATTGAATCCTGGACTAAAAGAAACTAGATTGGAAACCGATGAAGCTGTAAGAGAAAAAGAGGCACTCGTGATAAAAATGCTTTCAAAAGAAGACTTCCAGCACTGTTTGCGATATTAGAAAATTCACCTGGAGTGTTGTAGAAATAGAGGAAGGCCGCAATTATTTAATATGTAAAATTTAAAAACAGACAATTTTACCTTCCTAATTCGGAAATTTCGTGGTTGCATCCCTTGTATGTCTACATTTATTTCTGCACTGCTGATTACGAAGTATGATTCCTCTGAAAATATCAACAAGGCTAATACTATTATTCTTCAACGATGAGCTTTTATCTTTATATTGTCTGTAGTATTTAGGCTTGTGAACAATCCGATTAGTTTGCCAAGTGTATAAAAATTAATGGATCCTTTCACAATAATAACTGATTGAATATGAAGTATTTTCCTACTTCATCACTCGGAATACTGATTCTGAATAACAATGGGCTGCTTATCGGACAGTTTCGTTATAATTGTAATAATATCAACAATTCTAGATTTTCGAGGAGGAAAAGCTTAGTAATAGACGTAGCTGGTGCTATGATTAAAGAACTCTGATTTATTTGAAACTATGACCGAATTTAACTATGACCGAAACTATGACGACTGATTTATTTCTCAGGCGAACCTTATGATATGATACTTTATGACGAGATTAACACAACAATAATCACGTCAGATGTCTCAGATACATGATTTTTTTTGTATTTATTTTCGCGACAATGTATTTGTAGAGCACGAGACATAAACACAATTTTTTGACACTTAGGCTTGTTCATTTGTGGTAAGTAAATGTTCCTTTACAAATTAAATGCTTGGGTATAATACATTTATACCCAAGCATCCTTGGGGGTCCTTAATCACCCCCAAAAACCGATGGATTGATCGTTTATCAACGTTTCACAAAAAAAGCAAAACGAAGGCTGCTGGCGATTAGCCTTGTCATTTTAAACCACGGCCAAGTGATAAAAGCGACATCTAAGTTGGCACCTCCCTTTTCAAACACCACACCAATGGAAGGACTTAGAGCCTCGCCAGGTATAACGTGCATTCTCCCCGTTTCCTGGCAAGCCTTCAATGGCATCACGACTTGAACCCACGACTGGAGGCAAATAACCATGATCGCGAGTTCAGGACCGTAACAGGTAGATTACCGTGGCCACTTTCTTCAGCCAGTAAGAAACTGAATGAAATGTATTGAAAAGGACATTTCATTATCATCATAAATAAAAAAAAAATCCAGCTGTACATTTTTGACTTAAAAGTGAAGCGTTGTGGGCGATCATGAGTTAGGTAGTTAGAAAGTTTGAGTGTGCGCAACAGTTTTTAATCACAGTCAAGGTTGTCTAATATTCATGGTCATGAATTCGTGTCAGGCGTTTTTTCTGTCCAGTAGTCGTGGGTTCGAGCCCTGATGCCACCAAAGACTAGCGTCTATTCACATTCAATCTGTCGAGGTCCCAAAGTCCTCTCTTGACGGGTTGTGAAGTTTGGAGTTGACATTAGTTCAGGTATCGTCCTCGTCACTTGATCGAAACCTATCGTCACTGGCCCTCGTGTTGCTTCTCAGTGCAATGTTAATAAGCAATCAAAAAACAACCTGTCAGTTTTCAATCAAAAATGTTCTGCTGAATTGGAAAAAAAAAAAAAAAAACACTTGTTTTTTTATTTATGATATTTTTCAGTACATTTTCATTTAATTTCTTACTACCAAAAGATTTCTTTTTACTTTAAAAATATAATTTTTGAATAATATATTTTAATAATTTTTAAACAAATAATAAAATATATATTTCTTAAATTATATATATTTCTTTCAACTTTTTGGTCTTCATTTTCAAAAAATAATTTTAGCAGCAAAAAAAATTACTATTTTAGAATTGAGTATTGTATTGTCCTCCAAACTGATCTTGTGTGCAAAACTTCAAGGTTCTAGCTGATCTGGAAGTGGATGGAAAACATGTCAAAATATTTGTGCTAAATTGACGCACAGTGCAATGTAATAAGAGGTGTTGGGCAAAAAGGGCATCATTGACAAAAAAAGAAAAAAAAAAAACAAAAAACAATGGTGAACCCGGGGGGGGGCCAAATGGATTAAAGTCACGGGCGTAGTCTTGGCCACCCCTGATACAAAATGTTATTTTTATTAATGAATAAAATACTGATATTGAATGATGGAAGCATATTGTTGAGAACCCTAGATGACTCTTCCCTGAGACGTTTCTCTTCTAAGGGTTGGTTTGGTTGGTTTTATTAACGTTGCACTAGAAGCAAATTGAGAGCTATCGGTGACATACCTCATTATTTTGAGCCTCGGTCAAGGTTTTCTTGTAAGGGAAAAGAGCCATTTGCAGAGGTTTCATCAGGTAGGCAAAGAAGGCTTAAGAAATAACCCCTTAAACTTGGCGACGAATTTGACGAACATTTAGGGGACTTGGAAGAAACTTGGCGACTGGTAACAAAAAGATGTTTCTAGAAAGTGTTGAAATCTAGTCGATAACTCGACCGGGAAGAAAGTTACGGACTTTTCCTGAATTTCCTCTGTGACGTCACATCTGACAGGAGTGGTTATAAAAAAGGAGATATGCGAAACCGGAGAGGTAAGCGATAGGAATCGGTTGACGTTATCGGTAGCGTAGCTGAGTGAATCTGCCAGGAACTGTTGGAGACTGCCATGGAAGTGTAGAATATTACTGCGGACATTTGTGAGTTGTGCGAACTGGTAAGCTGCCGAGCTGAACGTTGTTGATACAACTCTGATCGTCTTTACAAGTGGTGCTTTTGTTCCTATATCTGCGTCGATAATTTATGCAAGAGCTCTGTTCCATGATTATGCAGTTAATTTATCAAGATTTGCTACCTGTGTATTGTCTTGTCCAAAATATTTGTGAATAAAATGTCATTTTCCATTATCCTCGGTCTTGGACTTGATTTCACTCATATACACACACGTAGGACTGAATTTTTACAATATTCCTTTGCCTGATTTGCTCGGGCACCGTTCAGGTGTTGTTTTCATGCATTTATAGGTTTACACGTATGTTTACAGAAAATCTGATATGAATTTCAATTTTATGGTTTTGTCCGCATTTTGTCCTAGTTGTTCTTATTAATTTAGTAGTATAGGGTACGTAAGTGTAATAGTATTTCATTCTAATTGTAGAATTGTAATGGAATATAATTCTTCTGCTTCCGCTTTTCGAAGTGCCGGCCTCCCTGATTTCGTGTGCTGTGTCCTGTCTTCGTGTGCTGTGTTTCCTGTTTAGAAGACTTCGACTCGCCTGCTTTTTATCTACTGTGTTTTGTGGACTCTTTTTAAAACTTTTGACAGATTTCCACCGGGGACCTTTGTCCCGAAGACTTTTATATGACTTTTTAAAACTCGATTTCTATTTTTCGGCTATTATACCTTGTAAAATTGTTCTGTAAAATTATTTTGCTGAAATAAAAAGTTTTGACATATTAATTGTACTTGTTATGCACAAATGCAACCTCTCGGTAGCCTAGTCGTCATGTGGCCGACGTTTTTTCCGTCGAATCATGGATTCGAACTTAATAGCACTGAAGACCGCTGCGTAGCGAGTCTAATGCACGTTAAATATGTTGAGACCCCTCGTATATATGTCCCCCCATTGGCAGGGAATTGAAGTTTGGTGCAAGTTCAGGTGTCGTCTCCGCCAATTGACAGGGTATCAAAATCACGAAGATGGTCGCCAATAGCCCTCAAAATGCTTCTAAATGCGACGCTAGTAATCATTCAATCAATCGAATTTTATGCACAACTTTAAATTCAACTTTCATGCTAGTCGAATATCTAGGGAAGAAAGACAACTTTTCGTTAAAATATTATTTTATTTGCAAAAAGATTTTTCAAAATGCTTAAAATTCTTGGAAATATTAATTTTAATCATATTTTCCAACTTACACATATAAAAGGGACAGGAATATGTTAAGAAATATATGAGACTTTTATGAATCAAATTTGTGAAAAATTTAAATCCGTAAAGGGTTAATTAAAAAAAACCTGTAAAATTATAATACTTGAAAAAAAATGTCACATTTTATACCATACATAAGTTTGGTTATCTTACACTAAACCACGAGTTACGGTATTAATATTAATTGATCGATATTATGAATTCCATAATCGATATGAATTTTGTGCGCCACGTTTACACCCTTTCAACATTTTTTTTAGTCGCGGAATTTCCTATTCACACACACAAAAAAAATCCTTTATAATAGGCGTGTTTTAAAGTAAGCACAGAATTTTAACTATGGAAAATGCAGCGCCACTGTCGCTATTTTAAGCAGATGTACTGAATATCATTATCTTTTGATTAGTCATAGACGCCAGCATGGAAGCATTTGTCCATGTTTCCGTTTGTTTTTGCTGTTTTAAAATGCCTCACACAATTGAAAACGCCGCTAATTGTGAAATATGTGCTGTGATTAGTTTTCTGCATGCAAAAGGCGTGAAAGCTGCCGAAATTCATCAGCAGATTACTGAAGTGTGCGGATTTGAGATACCGGACAGCGATCCAAAAAATGGTTATCAATATCACCCAGAAAAGTGTAGCTTAAACAAACATTTTCAGCTCGCAAAATCAAGTGCTCTGCGTTTTGGAACATGCAGGAGGTGTTGTTCGTGGATTTTTTTTTTTCTGCCTTGGGGTGACACAAAAAATTCTGAGACATATTTTGACACTTTAATTAAATTACGTCGTTACGTAAAACAAAAGGCGTGACATGCTCTGTAAAGGGGTTATTTTACTGCATGATAATGACCCTCACAAATGGCTCATCGAACCGAAACCTCATCACTTGATATGATTGGGAATAACATGCTTAATGATCTCCTTCAGTATTAGCTCTGATTTGTCACCCAGTGACTACCACTCGTTACTCTACTTGAAAAATAATTTTGGTCATCAACACCAGGACGACAATGATTATATCAAAACGGCCGAGCTTAAGTGGTTAGCCTTCAGAAGGCGGATTTCTATGAGGATATAATACAGAATTGTAGGATCTGATAAGTGACTTAATAGGGGAGATAATTATGTCGAATATTAGATTAAGTTACATGCTTTTTTATAAAATTAAAATGGTGGAAAAAACTTCACTTGTTTTTTCCAATACCAAAATGGTACTTTCTTGAAAAACACTTTTATAACTTAAAATTTGACCAAAGCAAAATGATTGAAAGTACAACTAATCTCACCAGCAACGAGGTCTTGAAAATAATCTCTCACAAAAAAAATCCTAACTGTATCTCTCCGAGAAACGGTGATTCATGTCTAATCAAGCATTCAAACCCAAAAAAGTAAATAAAAAGAAATAAACTTCTCAATCCTCTATTAGCCTCAAATTTCAAAGAAAGCCTCTCAAAGACAACATTTTTTCATCTCTGTTCAGTCGGATTTTTTCTCTTTTTTGAGACAAAAGTCACCGTCAGCACTTAACGATCAGGGGACTTGAAGATTCTGGTTTAGTAAAAAATTCAGACTCTGTCTCAGAGCTTTTTTTTTAAGTGCGCAAGTTCCATTTGACTTATTCCTTTGTCATGTTTTTAATTTCTCACATTGGGAGTATACGTTTGTTATTGCAAATTGGAGCTCCAAACATATTTATCCCACAATATATTTAAAAAAAAAAAAATTGTCTTAATACCTGCATTTTGGAGGAAATCCTAATGTAATCTAAAGAAATATTAATTCGAATCTCATAAAAAGGGAGCCATGGTAAAACCGCGAATTAGTGGAGCCTGACTGTATTATGTTTGTACAGTGTTTTTCCTTTTGTTAGACCCGTGTGCTCATCTTTACCAGATGACCATAATATTTCCCTTTCCCTATGACAATGAATTAAGCGTAACTTCCTAGCTAATAAATAACGTCATTTTTCACTTCAATCAGGTATGTATTAATTTTACGATTTGTAGCACATATCTAAAAAAAGTTCCACGCAATGTTTTGGAAAGAAAAAATTTAGCCATCCAAGCGCTTTTTTTAATGGGTTTTTTTTAACTCACATTGCAACACTTTGTCTGGGTCAAAACTTTAAGAGCTTTTTTTCTCACATTTTAAAGCTCTCGATTGAGCTGAAATTTTCCATACACAATTGTTTAGAATGGCAAAATGATAATTTAATTATTTTTAATAATAATTAATTGATTAAAATTTATTATTTAAAGAATTACATTTTACACCGAGTTTCTCGCCATGTCGCCAGATGATCACCAAATCCGTCGCTTAATAATTTATCACTTGCTTTAATTTTAAATACATGTATCTGATATAACATTCAATTTAATAATTTACCGTTTGCCTTAATTTTAATTACATGTAGCTTAATTGGTTAACATAATGCTTAATTAAGCTAAAAAAATTACATGTATTTATTTAAGATGATAAATTTAACAAACGTCTAATAATAAAATAAATTATTAAAATTTATTACTGAATAAATTCAATTTGACTCAACGTTAACCTTTTGCTCTTAAAATTTAAGCTATAAACAATTGTGTTATGCAAAACGTGAAGTTTAAAAGAAACCCTACGTTCAAAAAATTCGCTTCTTACAGGTGTTATTATAAGAATTATTAAATTACTCAGTTAAATATAAGAATTTAAGTAAACGATGAAATATCGAGAAATGGATAGCAGTAAACTTTTCCGATATTAAAATTAAAGGAAATGATAAAAAATTGAAAAGTTATCTGGTACGCCAAAATGCCCTACCTAAAATAATAAGGGGCTAATAAATTTGCTGGATTCAATTGGTCTTGTATGAGATGGTTAAGCCTGTTTCAAATCGGAAAAAAATATTCAAGTGTTCCCCAGTAACACGATTTATTCATCTACGTATATGAACATAACGTGTGTCGCTTGTAGAAATGAGAAGTAATATGAACTTAAATTAATTTTATCTGAAAAAAATGCCCGTTATGCGGGCATTCAAAAATAATCGACCGAAAAGATCAAAAATTTAAACATCAACAGAATCCCATCTCACAACTTATCTGGAATCGTTTGTCTTTTTGCTTGCGTGTTGCCGCCTCAACAAAATGAAAATAAATAAAATTAAAATTGGCTTTGCTAATTTACTTTTAATATATGCTTAGATTAATTTATTTACATTTTAAATTTATTCCTGTTATAAAAGGCCTTTGGTAGCGAGTTCATTCAACGATGAAAGTTTCGAGTTTTCGACTGAGTAACTATCCTCTTCCCTAACTATATAATCGGTTCACCAAAACGAATATTAGTTTTTCGTAAAGTGAGAATATTTCCGAGTCCCAGGCTCGACAGAAGCAATAACTATGAATAAAAAAAAATACCTACAAACTCTTAATATATTTTTATTTTCTCAAGCAAAACATTCAAAAGTACAAAAATGGGCCAATATTAACAACAAAAGGAATAAAAACAGACGATTCTGCCATAAAAATCAAATATGAAATTAATTATAAAAATAAGAGAGAACCATAAATTATCAAAATAGACAATACAATTCTGTTCGGATATTAAAATAAAAACAGAAGTAAAAATATTAAATTAAACACATATATCTTAACAAAGTAATTATACTTTAAGCAAACTGAATGTAATTATTATAACGTATTATAATGTAAATCATATGAACCTAAATTATGCATTCTATATTTTTTGCACACACATTTTTGTTGTATGTGATACCATTTTCTCAAAACAACATGTTAATAATAATTATTAATTGCGAGCTCACCACAAGTTTATCAGTTATTCACATTTGTTGATTACAATCCAATAAAAAATTTATCTAACTTTGTATTGATTTTTCTTCTGGAACAATTTTTAAATGAGTATTTCACTTTTTTCACGGGATAAGTCCGAAGAAGCTCGAGTGTTCTGCAGACTATGGTATAGTTAGAATTGCCATGTTTTTCAATAATGAGGATTTCCCCCTATTCTCAAACAGTTTGCAAAAGAACCGAATTGCACGAAATTTACTCATTCCTTCGTCATTTTGAAGTTACCCATTCTTTAATATAGCTGGAATAGCTGACAGTGATGATTAATTTATTCAATCACATATTTTTATTTCACATGAGTGACTATTAAACAGGGAATTTATAAGTTTTTTCATTGATGAAATGTTTTTATTCTGAGGTAGGGAAGAAGTAATATTGTTACATAATGGTTTTATTATTAAAAAACAATGTTTTGTAATGTATTGTGCATTCAATTATATATATATATATTGAAAGGAAATTTGGTTTATTCTGTTACTATGGAATTTTTTTTTATTTAATATTCAGACATTTCTTGCTGTAAGGATATCTACAAATGATAAAGAATTTTAGCAATATACTGAGAAAACCATTCGTTCTGTGTAATAACTTTCATTTTTAAAATGTTATTTATTTAGAATTATTTCCTTACTGGGTTATTTTGATAACTCATCGATTTCTGCTATTGTATCAGCATTTAAACAGATAAAAATATCTGAGAGATAATACGATTTTATTTTTGTTCCAAGCAGTATTTTATTAATCTGTCATCGATGAATGGGATTCAACTCTTCTATCACTTCCCCTGCCGTTTCAAGGCCTTGAACGGCGTATTCTTCACAGAACGATTATCAGCGGACTTGTTGTAACACTTTTGCCTTGAACCAGGGCAATTTCAAGGTTTTCAGGCAAACATCTACCACTTTATACAGCACGTTTTCTTCCAGGTTAAAAAACTTTCGCGAGATACGAGTTGAAACGCCCTATGCTTAATCAAAAATAAGAGAGCTAAAGTATTAAAGAAGGCTCATTCATGTTATTAAAAACACTGTTCGAATAATTAAAGTGTAAAAATACCGTTCGAATAATTATGTTACTAAAATAACTTTCGAATAATTATGTCATTTAAAATACCGTTCGGAAAAGTATATTATTAATTATACCATTCGATCAATTATGTTATTTTAAATATCGCTCGAATAATAATATTATTTAAAATACTTTTCGAATAATTATATTATTTAAAATACTTTTCGAATAATTACGTTATTAAACCGTTCGAATAATTAT
>BMAW01132877.1:316623-385317 GCA_019974015.1 Nephila pilipes
TTCGAATAATTATATTATTTAAAATACTTTTCGAATAATTACGTTATTAAACCGTTCGAATAATTATGTCATTAAAAATACCGTTCAAATAATTATGTCATTAAAAATACCGTTCGATTAATCATGCTATTAAAAATTCTGTTCAAAATATTTTGTTAATTACACACAATCTAGAAAATTATAATTATTATTTTCAATTCGCCATTTTCTTTACAAAACTAACATTTTGTTGATGCTTTTTCTATTACTTTTAAAAACATCTGGAATGTATTTTGAAATATATATGCTTTCCCATAGGTCTAGGGTATATGTTCCTTTTTGAATTTTTACAGAACGAAGGAAAAGAAATATTTTTGTGTGTGTTTGTAATTTGTTATTTATTACATTTTGTGTTATTAATGAATATTTGTAATAAGCTTTTTTTATATTTAAATCTTCGGACGCCTGATTTTTAAATCATAAAACTTTTTATAAGCCTTATTAATTCTAAAACTTTAATTATTATTATTGTAAAAAATGGCCTTAAGAGTCCTTTACTTTCGACAAACAAATATAACTTAAAATGTGTTTTAAAATAAAACGTTATAAAAAGAATTCAAAATCATTCCTACCATTTCGATGAAAAGTTAAAATTGAATTAAGGGATTCAAAAGGTAATTGGACAATTTTTCAAGCGACATGATTGTTTATAGAAAAGCGCTTTTGAAACAATAGTTTGTCGACTCCAAATTGGATCGAAAAGGAAAAGCGGAGGCAGCTAACGAACATCTAACTTAATGCATGAATTTAAAGAAACATTAGACACCGTCTCTTCATTATCTTTAATTTAATACATTACATATCCTGCGTAGCGCAATTATAAAATCGTAACACTGGCTAAGTTGAGTTGTATGAGTCATGTTTATATGTTGAAAATATACCACCAAACGATTATTATAACTGTGTCACTATTTAAAGGCTTATTCAAAACGGATTATCCGATTTCAAAATATCTTATTTTAAAAAATGAACGATACAGAATGATAAATAATACGTGAATGCAAAAGAAAACTGTGGAAGTTAATATTGTGAGCAACAGATGGCCCTCGTGTATTCTTCTTGAAACTATTTCACGAAAGCTGTTTCCAAAGCTTTCACGGAGCTACCTGGCAGTGGACCTGTTGACTCGATGTTACACAGCTGACCACCCAAGTCATCTGATATGCAATTCCTTTGTCTTATAACTTGATACCGTATGCGATTTCTTTCCTCGGGTTTTTTATAAAAGATAAGTGTTATGCGCCACCATTATCCATACATTTATGAGAACATATACAATGGATTTCTACTGCTGTGCAATCCATTACCACTGGAGCTTTACAATGTGTTTCCTATTAATTTACTAATAGAATTGACATTATACGTGTAACTAAAAGAAGTTGTATCGAACACTTGAAAAAAATAATCTACATTTTCCCTTTGCATTCATGTATTACTTATTCTGTGTCGTTTATTTATGAAAATATGGAATTTTGGAATCTGATGAATTATTTGAATAACCCTGTATTATGATTAATAGTTTCAAAAAAAAAAAAAAAAAAACACCTCAGCATGCAAATTAAAATCTTTTGCTTTGGAAAAAATTAAATGAAAATTTGAAGAATAACAAGAAAAAGAAGTTAAACAGGGTTTGATTTTTCTCGATAACTCTGGAAATTTAGGTAGTATGGTTAAGCTTTTAGCCCCAAACTGTTCAGAAAAGATGGGGCTGTAACATATATTTTTTTTTCCTTCAAAAACTTGAAAATTTTGAAGTTAAAGGGTTCTGAAATCCCCAAGGTTGGGAGGAAGGTATTCGAAATTGTTAAACTTTCAAGTGGGGTAACATGACTAAGAGTTTAAAGAATTGCTTGTATTAAAGTATCCCAGCATCAGAATAATTTTAAAAAAGAGAGCAAAAATATAAATAAGTACAAAAATTTTGGAATTTCGTTAGAAAAAAGGAAAAATAGATGTACTTTTGCGTGGATTTGCTTTAAAAAGCGTACAAATAGATTTTTGCCATTTTTTTTTTTTTTTAATTTGCGAAGAATTTAAAGTACAGTTTCTTATTTAAATATAAATAATGTTTGTTGCAGATGGCAAACAAGAAAATATTCAGAAAGAAATTTAGGAATAATTCTTATTGAATTAAAGTAAGAAATTACGCTTACCTTTATCTTGACTTTAACACAAATGATACTTTTCTGTCTTAGGAGACAAAACGGAAGAGTCGTCTGTCGCAGGAAACTTCACAGGAAGCCAACTTATCGAACATGAACATTCTGCCAATAAAAGAAAGAACACAAAAACAGAGAAAAAATTAACCACTAATTCGAACTAGTTTTTACGCAATTTTATCACTCTTCCAGCTCCTTACCCAAAAAAAAGGTAACATTTTTAGTTTGGACTAATCAAATTGAATTTTTGTCAATACTTTGCGCTTTTCTCTGTAACAATATGTAGAAGTATTTAGCAGTGTTTTAAATCTTTTTGCTTAGGTACTAGTTTATTATAAAACACATTTGTTAAATTTCTACTAGAATAACTCGTGACAGATAGCATATAATTTAAATATTTACCCGTATGATGTAAATAATATTAATTTTATTCCTATTTTTATATTTTTAATTATTTCTAAAAATGCAGACGATATTAATAAAAAAAACTTTACATAAAGTGTTGATTTTTTCCATCGCTAAATGGCAACAAAAAAAAAATGTTTTTTTCGAATGTTATTTTATTTATTTATTTTTTGGATTAGTTGTTTAAATTAGTTGAATAAAGTAAAAAGTATAGAGGTGTTTGTTAGTTCTTAGTGATTTTATAACCCGCACGAATAACATTTTATTCTTTTGTTATCAATTGTCTGTCACTAACAAAAAGACACAAAATAGTTAAGACAAAATATTCCAGTTCCATTTAGATATTAATTATACTAGCGGCATTGCACACGTGAGAGCTAAGCAGGCAAAATCGTCTCCATTTCTAATTTTAATAATATTTCATTTCTTATTAATTATTTGAATTTCAAATGAACAAGAACAAAAAAATACTTAAGTAATTAGAATAGTTACATGCTGAGAGGGAAAAGAAATGAACAAAAATACTAGAATCAAGTCTCATTCCAATTTGGAAGAAAAAAAAAATGTAGATCTTTATATTTTCAATATTTGATGAAACACAAATCAAAGTATTCCAGGGAGAATACACTTATTTAATTACAAATTTATTGAAAACGTATTAAATCAATATCTTTTAATTGATGAATTATAAAAATATCAGGATTCCGTAATTTTTTAGATGAGTCATACATTAACGTGATCATTTATTTTTTTTTCACCCGTAACGGGACATCTATTAATTTTTAGATAATAGTTATTAATATGATTATTTCCTGTCAAAATGGGATATCTATTAATTTTTTGGTAATATTTATTAATATGGTCATTTATTTTTCCTCAAAACTTGACATCTATTAATTTTTAAACTATTTTCGATATCAATTGACAATTTTTCAAAAAAACGGGACATCACCGAATTTTAAGTACTAGTTATTGATATGATTATTTTCCCTCAAATCAGAACTGCTCTAATTTTTAGATATTAGTATATGCATTCAAGAAAACTTATATTTTTTCGTAGTCTTAAATTTTTTATTAAAAAAAAAAAAAAAAAAAAAAAACGGGAATAAACAAGCAAAAATAAATAATTTGTGTGATCTTAATATTTCTCTGAACAACAAATTTGTACATAGTTAATGCTATTTATATTCAGATAATTAAGCATATATGATATTGATTTCAAATAACAATGAAATTCTTGACAGGATTTTACAAAATTTACTTTGGTTATTAACATAGCTTCGTGACCTGCATCTGTGTTGTTTTCGCTCGTCCACGATTGATTCGATAGAGAAAATACCCTTTCTATGGATGTGTTAATGCTTTTTCTTTCGAATTGTGACAGAAGGTCGCTCTCTTCTTGGAAATTGGACAGTTCTACATCCCGAAACTAGTGTTTGGGGTACCTAAACACTGAACTATCCCACTCGAAATGGGACATATGATCACATTTGTCAAGCATTTCATTTTTAGTTTCAGTAAGCATATTGCCATTTCTAATGGATGCATTGGGCTCTTTTTCTTTAAGTAGACTTTTATGCATGCATCGAATTGTTAAATGGTCCCGATGTCTAAAAGGTTCCAATGCATTTGCATTCAGGCTAGTAAAACAGATATCTAACAGGATGGAGGAACTCTCGATGTTAAGCTGGCCATTTAAAAATGCATTAAAATTAGAAAATAAGAATAAGATAAGAGTCAATTCAAAAGCGTAAAGAAAGATTAATGTTTTATCAAAGATAATTTTAACAAGTACTTGATTGATGTTGTCAAATTCATTACTTTCTCTGTTAATTATTCATGTAATCAAGTTATCAGAAATTAGGAAATTTAAAGAAAAAAATGTTGAAAATTTGTAAGTTCTCAGTGTTAATTAATAATGATAAATAAACAATTTAAAGTAATAAATAGAGATAAAGAAATCGGAATTAATAATTAAAAAGGAAAAGAAGTAAAAAAAGTGAAATATATGGAACACGTTGGGCAAATACTAGGCTCATTCTATCTCCGTGCGATTAAGTTAAGTAAGTTTGAACTATTTTTATGTTTGCATTTAAAAATAGTTCAACAAATTATTCTACTCGTAATACGTACACAAATATCAATAGAAAAAAAAAATTAATAAATCGAATTTTTATTTAAAGATGAACTAAAAAACATAAAAATAATTTTTCGAATATAATATAATAAAGTTTGAGGCACTTAAATAAGATACCCAGGTAATGATCAATAAAACAAATACTATAGCTACTTATTTATAAACGAGTCTAAAAGAAGAACTAACGTGTCAAGATTTCATAAATTATACATTATTTTATGCTTAAGGAAATTATTTATATCATTTAGACCATCTTAAAATAAAAGTTTAATATAAAAATAGTTTTTACTAGTATTTATATCATTAATTTTGGTCTAGAAATGTAAAAAGCAATTGCGGAGCAATCTGGAGACTAAAAGCAATTACGTGAGCTATACGTGTGAATAGAATTGAACTCAACAACCTCCATTTGAGTTCTCCTTTAACGTGAGCTATACGTCTGAGCAGAACTCAAATGGAGGTTGTTGGGTTCAACCCCCCCCCCTTGCAGTTCACTACTTGAGCATATCATATAGTATATCATCGGAGTATATCACTACTTGAGCATAGTATATCATCGGAGTTACACTTGTAATGCATGATTTTAGTTCGATTGAATAAATAGATAATTGATTTAAATTCGAGGGCAAATTTTGAACTGAATAGACGTATTCTATAGTATGTACATTCGTATGAACATAGTAAGTGAAGTAAAAGCTTATAAAAAGAAACGAGGTCATACTTAAATCAAAGTACTTATTCAACTATTATTTGAAACGAAAAAATTATTTTATATTTTCGTTTTAATTTTTTCTTCGATATTTCATCGAAGAAATGTAACTATCTCTTTTCAAGAAAATGAATGTATATTTAAAAAGAAATATGAGAATTTCTTTAATAGTAAAATTTGAAAACGTCTCCAATCAACAATTTTTCTAGATCGTGAAATTTATGATAATAAAGCAAAGAAGTCAGTGGATATAATTCAGTTCTGTAATATGAGTCGATTTATAGAAATGTAAGAAAAAAGCTCAAAAAACATAAAGAATTTGATTCTTTGAGGACATTGTAAAAAATCTTTTTTTTTTTCGGGGGGGGGGGGTTCATTTTTTTTTTAAATTTTTTTACAATTGGGGTTAAATTATAGAATTTACATCATGTTTAAAAAGCTGTTTTTCAGAAGAAAAAAATTGTTCAAAATTTACAGGATTTAATCCTTTGTAATTTCATTGTAATTGTAAGAGAAAAATTGCAAAAGCAGAATTTTTAACTATAATTTCTTAGTTTACAGGAATAATAAGATGCACGAGAGTCTACCACACTTCACTCAACTCAGATTCAGTAGTTGTGAAGGATACAGGACAATTTAATATCTTAAAAAGATCAATATTTATTTGTCATTCAGCATAGTATTGTGTATAAGAATATCACTCGTCCAAATACAGCAAAAGTCAAAAATAAAGTTTGTTCGAATATTTATAAAAATCGTAGCTATTGAATAACTGAAGGTATACGACTCGTATCGGAAAGTTATTGAGGTGTAATGGAACACAATGAGAAAGGATAACTGGCGAACTACCTCTTAAATAACAGCGCAAGCTAAATTCGATCATCCAGAAAACGTCCACAGAGAATTCTAATTAGTTGAGCAGCTAGAACAATGAATTTACTCTAGTTCGAGATGTATTTTACCCATCAATGTCGGGGGTGAGCGGAAAGATGAGCTCAAATAGTCGGGGATCAGCGGAAAGAAACTGAGACAGGGTTATATGGACTGGAAAAGGTTGGAAATTACTGCTATTGAATCCAAATTGATGAAGTGGAATCTGAATAGATTCCAACTCATGAACTGAGTCTGAACAGATCTCAATTGATGAAATTGAGTCTATCCAGATCCTAGTTGATGAAATCGAGTCTATCTGGATCCCAATTGATGAAACGGCATCTGAACAGATCTCAATCGATGAAATGGATCTCAATTGATGAAATGGAGTCTATCCGGATCCCAGTTGATTAAATAGAGTCTATTTGGATCCCAATTGACGAAATGGTGTCTGAGTATCCCAAATGATGAAATGGAATCCCTCCGGATCCCAATCGATAAAATGGAATCAGACTAGATCCCAAATGAAATGATTCTGAACAGATCCCAATTGGTAAAATGGAGCCTGCCCAGATTCTAGTTCATAGACTAGGTTATATCTAGACTCAGTGGTGTACCCAGAAAATAATTTTGGGCGGGTGCATATCGTCATTGCCATAAGAAAATTTTGTTGCGTACAGTAGAGTTTCGCTTATCCAACATTCCATATTATCCAACATCTCATCCAAAAAAGAATCACGAATTGGCACCAAACACTGCAAATTGCGAATTGGAGAATAGTCCAGTTTTTGTCGCTCCCTGTCATACAATCATCAACAAAATTTTAAGACCACGAAATTTCTGTTGATATTATAACGCAAAACTATCGAAATCGATTGAAATGCAATAAAAATTGTATTCAAACTCAAAATTAAAAATCTGCTGTATGTAAAGTAGTCTGACCATGAAAACTTTTCATTTATTCAAACGAAATACAAAATAGGAAGAAATATGCGTGACATAATTTTAAAGCCACGAATGGAAAAAAGGAAAAACAGCCTCAATACTACATTGAAGCACCATGATTCTAGGTTACATCAAATAATTGAGTTATCTTTGAGTCAAGCATTTTGTGAAATAAGTTTGCAGGTTTGTCATTCCTCTAATTTAAATTGATGATTTCAGTTGGGAAATTCTATAATACTGATGACCTCTGCTGTAAATGACCCGCAACAAATATCTCCGTATATTCTCTATGGGGTTTTGATCCGAGTTTCTGACGAAAAAAAATAATCTATCGTAGACTCTCCATCTGTTTCTAACCACTCAGCTGTCGAGTTAGAATGATGTATAGACATATTGTTCTCCTTCCAATATTCAAATGTTGTCCTCCGATAACTGGTGACTTAGAATCTAAAGGCTCACCAAGCATATCTCAATAGTGAATGGAGTTCATACGACCATTTACGAAAGCAATATCATCATGGACATCATATCCAAAAGCTACCCAAACCAAGGCAGAAAGCACCTTCGTACTGTCTTCGTGATAAAAGAGGATTACCGACCTTTAAATAGTTCCAATAGTAATTTATTCCGTCAAAGCCATCAAAACTTTTTTGTCAAACATTTTTCATCTGAAAAATTAGTTTTCTATTAATCAGTCCAAGACATATGATTTCTAGCAAACGCTAAACGCGTCTGTTTGACTAGTTTGGTAAGAAGTGGTTTTCTGGCTATTTTCCTCCAAATAAGACTAAAATCTGTTTTAAGCAGACTTTGATCTATCCTCACATAACACCTCAGTGGAAGTTCACGCAGAGCTTCTCGCAAAATCATTCTGTCTTCTCGAATAGATGTTGATTTCTTTCTTGTAATTTGTTTTTTGAAACCAAGAGTGCAATAATTTTTAAGATAATTATTGACACATGTTTTGGGTCGATCTATTTCATTAGCTATTTTCTTTTCTTTCCTATCAGGAAGTCATTTTTTTTTAAGTTGATGAATAGCTATACTCTTAGGTAAAGTTAAGCGTTTTCTTTCACTCATTTCTGAAAGAAGAAAAACATATTTACTTAGATCGTCCTCTTCCTGCTATGTCATTATCTATGAGGAAAACTATAAAATGCTTACCTTAACTGATTTTCAAGTGCTTAAATAATAAGTGGACATAAAATTTTGTCGCAACCTCGTACATGCTTATTTAGATTTTAAAGCTGTTTTCTTCTAACAAACCAACATTTTTAACTAATGTACATCGACTCTGCTTCTCACGTTATTACATGTGATTTGCATATCGAAGATTAAGATCAAAAACCTACGGATGAATCTCTCAGAATTTTACACAGCGAAGGAGTAAAAGACTAGAAACAACAACTAAATGCACTGAGCAATAACGAGAGAGAGAGAGAGAGAACCTACAGGAATGCCCACACCAATGGTGCAGAGATGGCAGCGAAGAAGCGGCATTAATCAGAAAAGTAGACTCCCAAGAAATTTCTTTAAATTGTCACGACAAAACTTTTTAGTGTATTTATCTTCAGATAGTTCTGCAATTATAAAGGTTTTTTTCAGCTCATTTTTAACGAACTATTTATTTTTTATTTTTTAGAAAAGCTTCGTCAACAAAAATGTGTGTGCTTAAAATACAGAATAAATGTTGTTGTTCAAATGATTGACATTATAATACATTACGATCATAATAATTACATTTACGTTGCTAAGATATATTTAATTTAATATTTTATCGTCTGCTTTTATTTAAATATCTGAATCGAACATCATTGTCTACTTTAATAATTTATAGTTTGCTCTTATTTTAATATTTAATTTAATAATTGATTTTTATGGCAGAATCGTCTGTTTCTATTATTTTTGTTGTTAACATTGGCAATGTTTTTATACTTTCGTATGTTTTGATTGTGAAAATAAAAATAAAATAGGAATTTGAAGATATTTTATTATCCAGGTAGTAATTGCTTCTGTACTGCCTGGGGTTCGGAAGTACGCTTACTTTTCACTAATTAATATTCATTTTGAGTAATTCTACTTTTTCGAGAACTAAAATATTTAAAAAAAAATGTTAGCACATGTTAAAATGAAATTAACTCATCCAATATCAATTTTTTTATTTATGTTATTTTTTTGTAAAACATGATTATAAAGTTCGTGGTGTGCAAAATTAAACATAGTTTGATGTTTCATAGGCATCTTCTTAACATATCCCTATTATCCGACATTCTGCCAGTCCATTTGTTTCGGATAATCGAGACTCTATATTATATTCTAATTAATATTTTAATCATTTTTTGCTTAAAGTATCCTTAACTTATAACGTCGTTTGATCCTTATTGTATAAATCGTTAATTATCTGATTAGTTTTTACTGTTTTTATGCTCTCTTTTGATTATTTTTTATCTATATCGCAAACGAATACTCTTAGTTTTCTGCGCATAATTTTTTTACAAGCTTAGAATAAGTCAGTGTACACTCTGGTAACTGGAAACAAGCGTCTGCGCCGTAATTTTTATTTTAATTTTTCGTATTTCTTCGGAGATACAACAGTTTTGAATGTGTTAAAAGTGAATTCATTCATTTAGACACGTAAGCTTTGAATAATGAAAGGGAAAGTCGCGGTCATCAAATTTTGAAATGACAGTTCGTTTAAATTTAAATGTATCCACTTATAAATTCAAGGTGCAAACAATTGCGCAAAGCGGACGCCGATTGCAAAATGGTTGAGAAACCATCACTGATTCAAGTATCAGCCTTGAAAAGCGCCAAAAGAGTTAGAATGTTTTTGAAAAACAAAGGATGTTACGGATGCTACTTTTCCTGCTAAAACAGTTATTCCGACAAAAATCAATAGATAAAATTTGACGAAGATAAATTACCAAGCAAATGTACCTATTATTTTTCACATTTAATTCCTTTATATTCGGATCATTTTAATTTTAACAACATGTCAAAAAGTATTGAAGGAGAAAGAACGCGACCTATGTTTTCATTATTTTTATAGTTAACTAGATTATTTAGCATAGTGCAATTCATGGGACATATGCAACTATTGTTTCGAGCAAACTTGGGTAACGATCTAAAAACGAATCATAATTAAAGTTTCAACTCTGTGATTTAAATTTGAAAAGTAAGAATAAATGAAATAATTATATTCTTAATGTTCATCAAATTTGGGTAGAAAAGGAAAATTCGTTAGTTTTCCCAGAATTAAAATATCTTTAATACATAGTATTAATTTTTAACATGTGCTAACATGTTGTTTTGAGAAAATGGTGTCAACAAAAATGCGTGGGTGAGAAATAAAGAATACGTGATGTTAGGTTTAACAGATTGACATTACAATACATTGATTAAATACATTTAAAATATTCAAGGCATATTTACACTACTAAGATATATTTAATCTAATATTTTATCATCTGCTTTTATTTTAATATACAAACAGAATATTATTATCCACTTTAATAATGTATCTCTTGCTCTTATTTTAATATTTATTTTAATAATTGATTTTTGTGGCAGAATCGCTTGTTTTTATTCTTTTTGACGCTAACATTGGCTACGGTTTTGTACTTCAGAATGTTTTACTCGTGACAATAAAACTGCATTAGGAATTGGAAGAAGATATTTTTTCCTACCAGTTACTAATTGTTTTCGTGGAACCCGGGGCTCGGAAGTAAGCTTAATTTATCCTAATTAATATTCATTTTTAATATTCTACTTTTTCGAAAAATTAACAGAAAAAGAAATGAAAATAATTAAAATGAAATTAGCAAAGCCAGTTTCTTTTTTTTTTTTTAAATCATCACTTTTATTAATTTTACGAATCAAACTCATTTCCTGAAATGAACATGATGCATTTCTTCTTTTTTCCTCCTTAAATTTTGCAATCGAATAAAAAGAAAATGGTGTAAAATTGCCATTTTTCAAAATAAATGAATCTAAACCTCCTTTGAAAAATCAAAATTTCAGAATAATTTGAACAACAACCTTTCAAAATTCAGGCAAAACCTTACTAATTAGAGTCATGCATTTTTATGTCGGGGGGGGGAGAGAAATATTACTGAAATTTGTTTAGTAATAATTATTAAAAAACATGACACAGTTACAAAATTTCCAAGAAAGACACACTTAATATAAGATTTAAAATGAGAATTTTGATAGCAAGCGTATATGTGTAATCTACACATATACGCTTACATACACAAGAATGTTATACACAAGAGATTTGAATTTTTTTTTTCTATGTTACTTTTCGAAATGTTGTCGAAATTCTACGTATCGGACTAAAAGGATCCTGGGAAAAAAAATCGATATGTATAAATTTCATTTTGCAGAAATACTACTTACGGTTTTAAATAAGTATCGTTTTCAAATATGGCAAGTACACTTCTACAGTCAACATTCTACTCAGATGCACCGAGTACCTACACCTGTTGGTTAATCACAAATCCCACACGGAAGCATCCGTCTGTGTTAACATTTGTTTTTGCGTATTTAAAAAGCCTCAGACAATTGAAAAGGCCACCATTGCGAAATAGGCGCTTCGATTCATTTTCTGCAAGCAAAAGGCGTGAAATCTACCAAAATTCGTCAGCAAAATAACACTATGAGCAGCAGAATGGTGAGAAAATGGATGAAAGCTTTCAAAGAAGACCCTACTAGTGTTCCTGAAGAAGAACTCAATGGGCCACCGTTGGCCTTTACTTTCGCCTTAAGATTTAGTGCAGAAAGTTGTTGCGAAAGTTCGAAAAAAATAGAGGCTTTACAATTTCATCTTTATCTGGTGAATTTCTTCAAGTTTCAATAAGTTTTCTCTATGACATTGTGGCAGTGTATGTAAATTATCGGAAGCTGTGCTCATAATAGTTAAGGAAAGTGTTGACCGAAGAGCACAAAAATAGCTTTGACTTTCCTTGAGCGATACAATGATAGATGTTTACGTTTGTTTGCGTGCATTTAAAATGCTTCATACAATTGAAATTGTAGCCGATTGTGAAATATGCGCAACGCGCTCCTTACTTCAACTGGTACCCGAACCTTATCAAAATCCAGATTCTGACTTACTATGCGACATTTCAACTGGTTCGCCACGACCATTTGTTCCCGAATCATTTCGATGACTAATTTTCGAGCAGTTGCATAGCATTTCATATTCTGTGATAGAAGCTACGATAAAATTAATTCGCTCTAGGTAAATATGGCCAAATATGAAACGAAATATAAAAAAATTGGTGCAATGCTGTGAACCTTGACAAAGATCTAAAGTTCACCATAACGCAAAAGCTCCGTTTGGAATATTTAGTTGGCCTGATACTCATTTTCGACACACCTATATAGACATTGTTGGTCTGTTATCTTCATATGAAGTTGCATTTATTTATTAACAACGATCGGTTGATTCTCCAGATGGTCAAAAGCTGTCCCTGTTCTAGACACGCAAGCCAAAACTATTTGCAGAGCGATTTTGAATACTTGGATATCGCTCTTCGGATGTCCTTCGATTATCATAACAAATCAAGGCTACCAGATGCGATCTTCTCTGTATAGTGAGTTTTCGCAAATGTTGGGTACAAACCGAATTCATACAACAACATATCATCCAATCGCAAATGGGATTGTTGAAAGATTCCAACGTGATTTAAAACCTTCCATCAAGGCACATAAAAAGAACACTCAGTGGACAGACATACTCCCAATAGTTCTCCTTAAAATCCGTACAGCTGTTAAAGAAGACATTAAAGCATCTTATGCCGAACTGCTGCAGGGAACAAGACTCCAACTTACTAGTGATATGCAGGAAACATCTTTGGGGATTTTATTGAAACTCAATGCGCGAGATAAATACAGTAGTAACATCCACTCATGGACTAACACGATACTACATAAATCCACCTTTAAAAACTTGTACACACATCTTTTTGAGAATTGACAGAGTAAAACCTCCTTTATGTCAGCTTTACACAGGTCCACACAATGTTTTAAAACGTATTGAAAAAAAAAAAAAAAAAACTTTACAATCAAGTTAAATGGCCTGAAATCAACTGTTTCCATAGACCGTATCAGGCCAGCTACTTAATTTCTATTCAAGAAGACAAAATTTCAAATCTACATGCAGAAAAGCTGTGCCTCCAGAATCTATTCCGCCGATAATGCACCAGTCTGCCAATCAGATAGCACTAGATAAAATTGTGATAGTTAGATCCAGCAAAATAGTTCATTTCCTAAAGAAACTGTCACTATATATTACAAATAAACGTTATAATATTCCTTAAATTATAATTACCTTATATTACAATTGATGTCATAATTTGTTTTAAAGGAATAATTGTGATATTGTCATAAGAGCATTGTAAATGTTCTATCTTTCTTCATTTTCATACACGGTTGTATATTTCTATCTCATGTGTCCTTCTTTTTGTATTGTTCCAGTATTGCCATGGTCATTTGGGGGATACTTTGTAGTATACAACCTAGATTGTATAAATACAAGGTAATAGAATTTATTTCCGACAAATGGCGCGGCAAGCGCTGTCGTAACTGTTTCGATGAATGCGAAATATAGACCGTTAGAATAACCTTGTACTGAAGGAGTGCAGTAGTAAAAAAAAATAAGGCGATGACTGACCCCTGCCTAATCAGCATAGCTACCAGGCGTTTTCTTACCTTGACTGCAAATCTATTGCTACGAACCAACAATGACACTTCCTTGTTACGTTACTATTGTAAAAAAAAGGAGACATTTACCGAGATTTCGTCGAAAAGAAAGAAAGCATTAGTGATGATCCCTCGATTTTGGTGAACAAAATGAAAGTTTTAGAAAATGATAGAATCTTGTCGATATCTTGATTAGGGAGAAAGTTAAGGATTCTTCCATAATATTTCCCTGTGACGTCACGCCGGCTGGAGCAGGTATGAACACAGAGAGATGCGATACCTGGGATAATTTGTTGGAATTGGGATGGGGCGAATTTATTTGGATGCGCCCTATATCTGCCAGGGAATCTGCCTGAAACTGTCAGAGTCTGGATTGAAGTGCAAAATGTTATTTTGGAGATTTGTCGGTAGTGCGATTAGTAAGCTTGTGAACTGAATGAAAGTGAAAGTTTTTTTTTTTTCTGATCTGCGCAAAGAATGTTGCGCCACTAAACTGTTTAAACTGTCTCCATTTTTTGCCACAGAAGATTAATTTTTGGTACCACTAACTTTCAAGCCCAATAGTCGTTTTGCTGGGAAGAGATCAAAGTCCAAACTTTCTATGTAACAATATGCATAATAACAAGAGTTGTTCAGAAAGTACATATAAGTTCGGTTTCTATGAAATCAAGAGACAAATATATTTGTCAAAAAATGATTTAGAGACATTTGCAGTACTTTTCGACGTCGCCACCCAGCACATTAAGGACTGTATAGCACCAAGGTCTTATATGGCTGCATCATAGATGGTGATCGTCTATGAGGTTACAACATATTTCTCTTCTTAACCACTCAAAGATCGCTTCAAGTTCAAGAATAGGTGGAAATCGCTTGGTTCCAAGTCAGGGCGAATGATTCATTAATTCCCAATCGAATTATTTCTCGCTTCATCGATCTGCTGGAACTGAACGATCGAACCCATCATCTAATCATTCCCTCACTCACATTATATCGGCGTGTATCTCACAGGTTCATCTATGGTTTCGTTGTATTTACCTCGCATTCAAAAAGCAAATTATGGAACGAAATTTCGATTCGACCCGCCTTTCTAGTCTTAAGGTTCCCGTCTATCGGCCATTTTGATTTCATGAATGTAACGTTAATCCTACGGAAATTCTACTAACGTCCTCAAATCTGCCTTATTTGATCCATTTGAATGCAGAAAGGTGCATCCGAAAGAGCTCAAAATAATGAAGGTTTTTGCAGAATAACATGTTTGCTACAATTTTTGAAAATCTTTCTATCCCTATTTTAATGAATCGTTCCGGTACTTACGAAACATTAAAAAACATTTTCAGTTATCGGAGAGAAAATGTGAATCCGCAAAAACCTTTATTATTTTGTGCTCTTTCGGATGCGCTTCTCTGCATTGAAAAGAATCAAATAGGGCAGATTTGAGGTCGGTAGTAGAAATCCAAATGATTAACATTACGTTCACGAAATCAGAATGGCCTATGATGGAAATCTTGAGACTGTGTTTGCGTAATATAAAAGAATAGGACCCGGAATCGGAACACTTTTCCCGATAAAAAAGCGCTCGAACATTCTGACGTCGTGATATTTTGGAAAGCAACGTATTTTATAATATTACTCGTTTCTGTCTAATTCAATCCTTTATTTTCTGGTGTAAATTGCATTCTATGTTTCGTCTCCTATACTGTAATGCTAAATGGCCTTTAAACTTTGGGTGTTCACGAGTAAAATTGCGCGTATTTGGAATAATTTCGTAAATTTTATAATTACTGCATTTACAACTGATCTGTGAATTTTTTCGTGAACTGACATGAACTTTGGAACAATTTTCTGCCTAGAAATGTCTTCCAAGTTTCTTTAACATTAGGCGAAGACAGACATAGGCATCTTTGCACGCAAGATTTACACTTGTCTGTCATTTGCGTTAAGACGCATTCTTTTATCACTGTGAACGTCGCACAAGCATACTAGCGCCATCTTTCGGGTGTGAGAATTAATACATTTCTAAACTAGCTTTCCGAATTACTCTCCGAACTATGAAACATTTCGAATTTTCATTCCGACTTTTTTTTATCCTCCAATTCAACTTTTGTCAAAAGAATTCACTTACCTTTGCTAAGTGAAATTACATGACTATAAATTTTACGCAAATTTTGAAACTGTGTACAAAATATGATGAATCCAAAGAGTAATTGCACCAGAAACCGAAAGGTCATTCCTTATATTTGCTCCCTGGATTTATGTGACTCTTTATATTTTTCATAAAAAATAATCTGGAACTGTTGACATAATCATATTTGGCCCATCTAGTTAAGTGGAATATAAATGATAAGTCATGGAAACATCTGTATTCAAAAATTAAAAAGGCCTTTCCCTCTGAAATGGTATTTTTCTTCATTTTTGTTATTATACTTCACCAAACCGCTATTCGGCGTATTTTTATAGTGCGTGTGAGTCATTTGCATTGATCGAATACAAACTTTGTTTTAGTTTTGTTTTTAGTTATCTTCTATTAAGGGCACCAGTACATGCTGGGAATACGAGTAGTAAAGTGCCGAATTTAAAACTCCCTGTTTTTGTAACATTTATGTTTTAAAATTATTAGCAGATATTACTGTACCATAAAAGCTATTTTTTGTTCAAAAAGTATTTTTCTTCTTCTCAGTTGAATACAGACATAATTTTTAAGACATATTTGCATTCAGGTTAGATTTTGAAAAAAGTATTTCGTTACATATAGAAAAACTTTTACTTCTTAAATGTAAGACAATGCATAAAAAATAGTGAACTTCCTTTTTTTTTTAATGATATCACTATATATTTTCCTTTGAAAAATTATAAATTTTGTAATATTGTAAAGTATTTATATATATACATTTTTTTTTTATTTCTCATTGAACAACAGTCCTTAAAATTTAGGAATTACATAGAGAAAATTATTTAAATTCACTATATGCAGATGTCTTCATCGAAACATAAAAAATTTGAAACCATATAATGCAATATTTTTTTCAAAAAATGGAACCTAAATGCAAATGTGCCTCAGAAATTCTATCCATATTCAACCAAAGGGGAAAGGGAACCTTTTGTGACTAAAAGATTACTTTTGTATATTGTAGAATGATTAAAATATCATTATTAAACTCACAAAAAAACCTCAAATTCTACTAATAAATTTAAAAGATAAACGCCACAAAAACAAAGAATCTTAAATACTGTATATATTGAGTAAAATACAGTAATAAAAACTCTTACTAAAAAAAATTAAAGCCATAAAGGGTACTTCGACAGGCTAGGAAATGTCATGTATTCTTATAATGGCTTTAATGATTTTATTAAACTCTATGAATAATGTTTCTATAAAAACTAATGTATAAAGTTAATTTTCATACCATATGAAGCAACGCTGTTTAATATAAGAGATATTGATTGAAAAGTAATACCTCCATATCCGTATTTATTTAGCGAGGTACTTGTATCCTGTGTGCAATGCTCTGTTCTTTTGTTTCCCCCATTTCTTTACACTCATTTGCGCCAACACGGGATAAGTCGGGAAAACACATCGGAAAAAAATTACGGTGCTTGTGGTTGATACCAGGCTTTAACAGCATCTTTCATCTCGTTGTCAGAACGAAAGTTCCCCCTCCGTACGGCTGTCGCAAATGCGATACTTAAAAATTCGTCCTTGAAATACGGGTATGGCATTGATGTCACGGAGGAAATTTCTCTCGTTGAAACAGGTTCGTCAAATTTGATACGCCAACATGGAACAAAATTCAGATATTTTAAAATTGACTAATCGTTTATTGCTGCACCTTTATCAACCAGACCAAAAGAGACATCTTTGTCGGGAGAGTTATTAAGCTTTTTAACTTGTGGCGTTGTTGTTGAAAAGAGCCACCACATACTCCCTCTCCAGTTCCTTCGTGATGATACAGAGAGAAACATTTTGACATTTTGAATGATATTTGCAGCGAAGGTCACTTTTGCAACTATTGCTGCGATTGATACACATCCTCTCCCTAATGAAGTAAAAAAAAAATTGGGGACAGTTTCCATTTGCTGTCATTGGCTGTCTCTAGTTGAGTGGCGGTTCTCGTCGACACATGCGCTGTAGCTGGAATATCACTAGTTGTGATTTGTGTGCAGTTGTCTTAGTTATACGCACAGGGGCAAGTGTTTTTGCGTCGAGGGCACATCCAATCAGTAGCTCTAATCTGTGCTACCATCTAGTGTTCTAAGACCAGGGCCACCAATTCGGGGTACTGGAATTTCGACTCAATGGAGTGAGAGAGAATTGACCTTGGAGAGCTGGTGACGTTTCGAACCCTTGACCACTGGTTCGAGGAAAAGTTTGCCGGTCGTATTTTGCCACGCTCTTAGCAAATAAACCAAAATAGATGTCTCAGTCGGGTTGATTATTTTAGGCATTTTAAGTTATGTTATAGCTGTCGAAGAAAGCTTCCGTACACTATTTGGACACTTTCCTGGAACCTTGGCTATTCGTACCTGATTCTTAGTAGGTTAAGCTAAGAAGAAGGTAATGTAAACAAATATCTCAGTAGCTCTTTAAATTTACTACCACGGACCTTTCGAAATGGTTGTTTATGTATTTATGCCACGTGTTTTCTTTCTTTTCATTTTTTCTGGTTTCTGTCTTAGAATCAATCCTTTTTTTTTATTTTTTATTTTAATTTCATCTGTATAGTTCTGTTAGATCCAGCAAAGGGGAAAGAAAGCGAAATATACGACAATGCTATTAGAATGAAAACTATTAGAAATGAATAGCGTACATTTTTGCTATTAGAAATTAATGGTGCCAGTAGAAATTAAGTCAATGAAACCAGTAGATGTGGAAATAAGTTCAATTTAACATATTTTCATTTTCTTTAAATATTAATTGATTTTCACTTTCTATTTCATTTCAATAAAACCAAAGTAAATATTTTAGAATAATAAAACTCCGTTATCAAAGGGTTAAGTAAGAATATTAATTACTTAAATTTAAAAAAATTAAGTTATTTGTATGTAAAATGAGTACCGAGTAAAATGTACCGAGTATTAGGGTGGAATTAGTCTTAATGAACGAAAGCGCCTTGTGTTTAACGCTTAGTACTGTAGAAAGCAATACTGTCATTTACGACGCATGCGTGAAGAGAAGAGGGAAAAGCGATATTTAAAAAGGAGGTAAAGTAGCAAGGTGCGATCGCGCCTCTTTGCTTGAACATCACCTCCTGTGGGTCGCCACCATCTTCAGTTCTAAGACATCCCGACGTCTCGGAGCAAAGTAGACAAATTAGTTACATAGAGAGCACATGTAGCTTTTGGGTACGATAAAAATTCTGAATATCTAGAGAAAAATAAAAATAAAAAAGTTATGGAAGTGGAGGCATTACTTTTCAAACAATAGCTCTGAAATGTAAGTTTTTTAAATCTTATTTCATTGCTCAAAAAATTCACCTTTAAAACTGATTGCTTTGTACTGTTTTTGTACTCAATCTTTTTTACTGAGTTGTTGATTTCTATTTTTCCAGAATGCGCATGTGTGGACTTTTCTTTTGTTTCATCCTTCTGAGCCACATTTTAGGTAAGTAAAATTTTCTTTCGCCAACCGCAATATGTTTATTATGACAAAAACATTAAAAGCGAAATTAGTCGTTTCTTTTTCGACTAAAAAAACATTTTCTCACCTTTAATTGAGTATATGTGTATGGTGGGACTCGGGTTTAACGTTAGACTCTAATATAATCAAAATTACCCCCCCCCCCTCAACCTGATTTTTAAAGATCATGAAGAGTTCTTCTCGACTCTTTGCCTTTAATTCTCTCTCACCTTTAAATTTCTCAATTTTTCCACTTTAATTCTTAATTAATTTTTTTTTTAAAATAACCCATACTTTCTTAAAATAATTCTTATCATGATTGTATACGCCCATCGGGACCAAACTTCCCCCTCCACGGGATAGAAAAACATATAATGCCGAAGAGGTTGTATAAAATAAATTACACCTTCAAGAAATGAATAAGTGCATTCATCATGTGCGTCAACCCAGTTGTATTTCTATCAACTCATTGCTCATATCACTATTGATTAATATTTTACTCCAATCTTCAAATATCCGAAATCCAATACCCTTATCATTATGTACGCGGAACAAATCCCTGCACCAGTCTAAACTTAAAAAGAGTATTTAATATATTTACTTAACTGAAATAATTATTAAGGTGGCTCGAATCAGGATCAAATTCGTTTTCAATATCAGCTATCGTTGAATTTCTCTCTCTCTGTCTGTCCGTTGCTACTACATATCTTCCTTTAATCTCTTATTTTTATTCCACTGACCGGTGGGTGCGATGTTTTTCTGCCGCTTCGGAGGAGGAGGTCGGTTGACTTCAAGCGATAGGGATGATTTGAGCCCTCGATTGGTCGATTCGGAGAAAACTTTCCCGGTCTTGTTAGCAGTGCTCTTAGCAACTATGCAAAAAAGAACTCCCCCAGGTTAGTTTTTAAGGACTTTCAGCTTCTTTCGTCATTGTTGAAGAGATCCACCACATACTTCCCCTCCAATATCATCGGGATTATACAAAAAGGAATTTCTGATCGATATTCAAGAGAGGGTTGTTTTACTAGCCTTTATTGCAATTGATATACACCCCCTCCCTGTTGTACTGAATTACGTTTTCGAAATTTTCCGTTTGTCACCATCGGTTGTCTCGAGTTGAGATAACGGGTCGATTTGAAATGTGCGCCGTAGTTGGTATATTACTAGTCGCTATTTATGTGCGATTGTCTTAGTTAGGCACTCGTGTAGTATTTTTCGTTTTAGTAGTAGTTTTAAACTATGCTGCTATCTAGTGTTCAAGCTCTAGGTCACCACTTCGGCCGGAACTATACACCGTCACAATGGGAAATGGGATTTCTCTACCCCGTGGTGGAAGATGTTAGTTGACCTTAAGTGACGGTGGAGTTTCGAACCTGCAATCTTTTTCCGAATAAAACTCCTGATTTCATCTTTTCGCAGGGCTCTTATCAACTACACATAAAGGGGTTTCCAAAAGGGATAATTATTAAGGCGTTTTATCTTCTGTATTCATTGTTAAAGACAGCCGCCACACATTAATTGTTTACCATTCTACATAAAGTTCTTATGCTACAGAATTTTTTTCAATTTTCACTTTTCTAAAACCAAACTAATCAACATTAAAAGCTGCAATTGACAATATTATATACACAAAGATAAATTAATATGGAAAATAAATTTTATCATATGTCTCGGTTGCTTCTTAGTAATAATTAAAACATTACGATAACTCTCTTACACCGGTTCATGAACTGAATTCCTTTTGAGACTAGATTCGCTAAGCCATTAATTTTTTCCTCATTTAAATTAATGAAAATAGAATTAATTCATTCAAGCTCCGGAACCAAGTTTTTTCTTTTATGGGCTTAGCTAATAAGAATTGTAGAAATAAGACTTTATTATGAGGAACTAACACATAAAAATAAATACACTCATGGACAAAAAAATTAGCACACCAAGAAGGAGTCGTCAAAATGAAACGAAATTTTACAAATGTAATGACTACTTTGATATAAGTAAATGATTAGAAAATCAAAGAAAAAGGATCATTTATTTCAGAGAAAAGGGCAAAAGAACGGAGGATTTAATACCCTGTTGAACCCCCTGTAGTGCGAATGCACGATGCGATACGATCGGGCATTGGTCGGGCAAGTTCTGTATGATGTCTTGAACCTTTCGTTCCATATTTGCTGTCATGCCAAGTTTCGTTACCATCCTGCAATTATTTCTTGGTGCGCTAATTTTTTTTGTCCATGAGTATATATGGTAATTGTTCAATATCGCATTTTAATTTCGTCGGAGATAACTGCTTGTACAAATGGTTGATTGTAGAAAAGAGAACGAAGATTAAAAGTAGTAATAAAACGTGAACTCTCTTTCGCGTTTTCTACTTCAATAAACACTTTAGGACTTTTATGTGATATCTGAATTGAAAGTCTGCACCCATAAATAAAAAGTGACTTATGTTGATTATATGAGAATAACTGAAGTGTAATGAATAGATTTGATAAATTGTGTTTGTGAGCAGAGAATAATTTAATATTGGAGTTACTTTGATGGTAGAGGGTGTGTGAACCAAAATTACCCCAATGAGACATCTGTATCCTACCTATCCTGAGTAAAGAGTTTTAGAATTGAAAACCGTGATAATCTGCAGAGGCTGAAGTATTCGAACCCTCATATAGTGCTGTGTTAAGAATTGGAACCCGAGTAGTTAAGATCGGATAAGTTATTAGCTATTACATTAAACTTTAGATTCTGACTCGTATACGGCATATCCACAGATATAGTAGGTCAGGGTAGGACTTTAAAATTAACTGAAAGGCATTGCTGTGAAGGCATTACTTTATGAGAAAGCATAACATCGTAGAATCAACAAGAACTGATCAATATCATACGAACAGAATATAGAATTAAAAACAGAAGTGAAGTTCACACTGTTCTGGCGTGAAAGAGAGATGTGGACAATTGAATAATATGGGTGAAAACAACGAGTTCTATTTGAATTCCTCAGAAGCCAACGCGGTTAAGTCTATTTTTTGAAATTTTCTGATTTTTGTAAATTTTCATGGAATAATATATATATATATCTGTGTGTGTAGGAGATATCCATCTGGACAAGACACCTTCTGGTGCTTCGAGTCTGGGGAGGAGAAGTTCGGCGTTGGGACTTTTGCCAGTTCAATCATGAGCTTGTAGTCGAATCATTATTTTATTCGTGATTAGATGAAGTAACACTATTTACAATATTACTATGTACTGGTGATTTTGGATTAACTAGTTCCTTCGAGAAACCCAATTTTATTACACATCAGTGATGGGTGTTGAAACGCGCGCTGGCGTTCGGAGTTTAACTACATCGGGAGATGAGAGAAGGCAGAGAAAAGAAGTGGAGAAGAGAGCGAGAACTAAACGCTTTGCGGTTTTGTTCAAGAATAGGGTTTGCTGTGTGAAATAGCACATGACGCTGATTCGTGGTGCCATCTATCGAGTAACTGAGAAACTGGTTTTACAATATCTTTGAAAATGAATTTAATACTTTGAAAATTAGCTGGAAAATCACACACACACACACATATATACATACGCGTAAGCTTTTGATATAAAAATTAAATTCTTTTTTTGATATTAGCTGGTAACACTGAAAAACCACAAATTCATTATGACCGTAACTGTTACGTTTGCTGTTAAGAAAAGTGAAAAGATCGGCAAATTTATCGAGTTTTATGTGCGTTCCTTTTTCTTCTTCTTCTTTTTTTTTTAGTTGGAAATATCTGAAATTTGGTTTGAATATAAAAATATCTCTGAAAATTATTGTGTTATTAAAAACATTCAATAATTTTTCTTTAATAATTGTAAAAACTCTGAAATTTTTTTAAATAATAAAAATGGGGTTCTTGTAAAGGTGAAAAAGATAAAATTGATAAGGGGAAATAGAACGAAATGAAAGTGAAATGATATGTCATTTTATCCTAATTCAAGGCAAGTTAATCATATTGATACTGATACATCAGGTAAAGAAAATAATACAAATAACCGAGAAGTTGGTACACGACTTTAACAGGACATTTAAGAACAACACGTGGACACTAAAATTTATATTTTGGTAACTTGGAAGATGTTTGTTATGATGAATTAACATAAATCTTGTGACAACGAATTAGATTGCGTGTTATTTTTACATAAATTTATCTCTTTCAGTTGCTAAAAGATGTAATTCCTAAAGTTCTTAAGATTTCCCAATAAATACTTTTTTAGTTACATATCCTGTACAAATTTTGTTTTATAACAGAACCTACTCCGAGGGGGGGACTTTATATACTTTACTAATCAAATTAATAAGCCAAAAGTCTTAAAAATTAATATATTAAAAAACATTAATTTTCTCGATTTATTTTCTCTGGACCTTAACCGCATTACCTTTTGATCGACTCATGTAAGAAAAATTAAAAATAAACTTGCGACCTTGATTTCACTGTTATGAGAAAATTTTAGAGGGAAAATCATAATAATAAGAGCAATGCATAAAGTGGAAAACTATGACATCGGGTGGTGAGTGAGAGAATTTTTTTTTTAATGTTGTCGACATAAGATGTTTTCTGGGACGAGTGAAAAAGCATGCAGGTGAGATGGGAAAAAATGAAACGATTAGCAGGAAAAAAACAGGCCTCCAGCACAATTTTTCCCTATGAACCACATGTAACTCTTTTTTATACATAATTTAGTTAATGTATGTGTTTATCATATACTATCTTATGTTATTCTTCGTCTATATTTTATACTTTTTCAGTTTCCAATGGACAACAGAAAAAAGTTCCATGTTGGACGAGGCAAAAATGCGATGGGTGTTCCAAAAGTAAGAAGCTTTTTTTAAAATAACTCAATTTTACCTTAAAAATTGTTGATTATCTTATACTCAAGTTATTTACAGTTTGAACTGATAATGCGAGGGGTGTGTTAATAAATATCCCACTTTTATTATTAATTATAAAATAATAATAATAAATAAATTGACTTTACTAATTTCGTTTTATCGAGTGCTAACGTTCTCTTAAAAAAATTTATTTGAGCATTTTAATGTTAACAAATAAACTGCAAGGACAAACCAGGGCAAAAGTGTATAGTTAAATTTGGTGAGTAAGTCTATAGAGGAAAATTACTTAAGCATTTCCCCCCTTATAATTCTGTAACATCCTTCTCCATACCCTAAATTACAGAATTTTCACAGAGGAGGGGGGGGGGGGGCCCGTCGAAACATTTTTCGCTTCTTGGGGGGATAGCTTCAAAAATGTTGAGAATCACTGGTGTAAATGAAAGGAAATAACAAATGTGCCTGTAGTGTTGATGAAAGAAAAATGGACAAAAAAGATTAAAAATATTGATAAGAAGAAAGGTCAAATATAGAGACGGATCGCTATGTATCTCCGAGGTACGTCCCCTGCGTTTACCAAAAACAGTAAACCCCATAGGAAAAAAAAAGATCATTAGGGTGCCTCGGGTCATGATTCCCATACTGACTTAAAAAAGGTAAGCCTCTACGGACGTAGAGAAGGGAGGGGAGCATCTCTAATATTCTACAGAATCGAAACAAGAGAGAAACAATTGAATAATCTAATAATATACTAAACAGTATTTGCCGGTGACAATTCTTGACATCTCTAACATATCAAAGCCTACGGAGGCCCATGAAATGAATGACGTCACCCAAACGTCATTTTATGCTAAGAGCACGCCGAATGGTGTGAAAACAGTCTTCTAAGCTCACCAAATCAATGTCGAGAACCCTAGATGCTATAAATACGAGGGTTGTCCAGAAAGTAAGTATACTCAATTTCTTAGAAATCGGAAAGGCAATAGATTTTTGAAAAAATATACAAATTCTTATGCTCCGTTCACAGTGCACTTTATGAACCAACCTAGGCATGAACTTTCTCATTTCTTTGTCACGAAAAAAAAAAAAAAAACTCCTGGATTCTATTTGGTCCATTGTTTGATGGTACTCAGAATCTCGTTGGCTTCGAAAGCCTTTTTCCAGTCGTAAACGACTTCAGAAAAGTGAAAAGATGGAAATCTGATGGTGCCAAATCATGATTATGAGAGGGGCGGCTGATGATGTTTCAACCGAATGAATCCAAGAGTTGTTTTTTGACGTTGGCTGTTGGGGAGTGCATTGTCATGTAACAAACACACTCTTCGTTCATACTCCCTTTCTTTTATTGTGTATCAACCTCCATATATAATTTTTAAGGTTCCTCACCCCCATTTGGTGTTAATTGAGTACCCCAGGGACGAAACTTTATTGAGAAGAATCCTGTTACGATTCCAAAAGACAAAAGCCATGATTTTGGGGACCAAAACACAACGCTTTTGAATTTGTTCTGCCATTTTTACACTCACGATACCTCTTAGGGGAGGGGTACACATTAGTAGAATTCATAACACTTTAACTGAAGAGATTTGGGTAAGTTGCGTTAAATGACACAATATACTTGGAGAGAATTATTTACCCTAATTTATTGTGATTCAATTAAAACATGAAAGCAGATGATTACAATTAGATAAAGTGCTTGTCGCACTTATAATTACTATATAAATAGGACAATTTTTTGATGCATGAAAAAGGATCACAATACGTTCTAGTCGAATTTTTAGTAGATATCTGATGTGCCTCCTCTTCAGAAATTTTGTGAGGAATGAAATTGGTCCCTCCTCTTCCAAAACCACGGGACATGGTCCTTTCTTATGGTTGGATAGCTAAATTAATTGGCTTAGCTATTGGTTAAGTACTCCAACTGGGAAATGAAATAATACCTGCAAAATTGTACTTCTGGTGAGAGAATGTTTCTGGTTCCCGGAAAACAGAAATGTTGCTTTCTCTTTCACACGAGTCCAGGTGTCTTTAATGAGGACCTTTTCCGGATGTAAGGGAGACCACAAACATATTTCTTAAGCGGGGTAGTCGCTACACCATTCTCATAAAAAAATCGTTATTTCGTTAAAAACCTGTAACAGCATGTTTAATTTCGGAAACCGGATTACGTTTCTCAACTCGTAGCCGGCCGGATTCGGAACCAAGATGCTCATTTCAACACGGCACTACAACGAATTTTCAGCCGACTGAGACAAATGAGAAAGCATTCTACTCCCAAGACTGATTTTGAAAGTAGTGAAGTAAACTGTACTGAAAAAGCATCAGAGAGCCTAAGAACTTTTAATTTCTGGACACCCTTCGTAATAATAATAACTGGGGGGGAAAAAAACAATATTGTTGGAAAATACAATATTTAAAACATTTCGCTACGCCAAGTACAGTTAAACCTCGTCCAGTCCGATTAATTAGAACTAGTACCGGTGTGAGATATCAAAAATCTGGGCTAAATGGAGAATAAAAAGGTTGAAATTGGTTTCGCTAATTACTATCTTTCAAGTTCTGACGGTTTTTTTCCTATTAAATTCTCGAAAAAATTGTAGTATCCAAAATTAATACTAATAAACGTCTAGTAAGCGTACTTCCCAGCCTCAGGCTTCACAGAAGCAATTTCTATTAAGATATGAAAACGCCTTCTTCAAATTCCTAATTCCTTTTTATTTTCATATCAAAACATTCTAAAGTACAAAAAAGTTGCCCATATTAACAACAAAAAGAATAAAAACAGACGATAGTGCCATAAAAATCAATAATTAAATTCAATAAATTAAACTAAGAGCAATCGATAAATTAATAAAGTAGACAATATTCTGCTTGGAGATTAAAATAAAAACAGGCGAAAAAATGTCAAATGAAATATATCTTAGCAAAGTAAATGCATACCTTTATCAAACTAAATCTAATTATTAAAATCATAATGTATTTTAATGTCCATGTTTTGAGCCTCACTCCATGTATCTTTTAATTTATGCCTACGCATTTTTGTTCACGCCCTTTCCTCAAAACAACAACCTGTTAGAACATATTAATAAAATAAAAATGCGTTACAAAAATCGTCTCTAAATTGATCAAATTTAGTGCGATTCTTATTTGTAAAAAACCCTTCCCCTTTCGTGCATTCAAGACTGTAAGTTTCAGTAGAGATAATAATTTTATGATTAATTTGTTCAACACAAATGAATGTTATTACGCAAATTTACAGATCACACACATCTCAAAGTTAAAAACACATTCAGTAATAATAATAAATTCTTCCTGCAAACTGATCTGGGTTATCCGATGACCCGTAATAAAGGTATCTGACTCTCTTTCTCTTAACGGGAGATGAATTTTATTACTTTCTTCTCAACACTGAAATAAATGCATACGGGTTAAAATAAACATAATTAAGTTTCAAAAAAATAATGAGTTTGAGCGTGGCCACGGCAGCCAAATGGTCATGATCACGAACTTGCATTGTTTCAGCGAATCGTGGATTCGAGTCTCGAAGCGATCACGCCATGTAGAGGGCTAATACACGGTGAATTAATCCAAGTTCCATGTCCTCCGAATGGTCTTCGTCACTTGACTGAGGTTCAAAATGGCGAAGTTTGTCACCAATAGCACAGGTGTTGCTTCTAATTGCGACGTTAATAAACAATCAGGTTTAATCACGAGATTATATGAAAAATTGCAGCACTCCCTCTCCATGTAATCCAGTTTTTCGCCTTTCCAACTCATCCGTAATCCGGCGTTTTTACTCGAAAATATTCCATACACACAAAAAAAAAAAGTATTTTACTTCAATAAAATAGTGTTGTAGTCTATCAATACAAAACGGTAAAATTTTTGCAGTTTTAGTTATTTCGTGAGTTTTACGCTTTATTTGCTTCTACTGTGTGTGTCTACCTTTCATTTAACCTCACAGACATTTTAAAGTCTAATTAAATAGTCAATAAGCTCACAAATTCAATCTAAGAAACGGACATCACGGTTTATTATCTATCTTCATGGAATATACAAGTTTGCTCTCTCTTGAATACCTCTTAACTCACACTCTAATCTTGGCTTATAATTATACAATAAAGTCTTAGCTTATCCATTTAATCGTAACGAGTAAGATACTTCCAGAATACAACAGATACATCTTCTATTGTTCCGATCAGGAATCACCTATAGCAATTTTTTTTAAAAAAATTCAGTCTAATATATACAAACATCTGTCTGTCTGCCGCTATCATTTGTCTCTCTTCTTACTCCTTTCAATTCTATTTCGTTGAAATATCATTATCCCCAATTCAGTTTATTGCACTTTTTATACTCATCTTATTTATTTAATCATGTTTCATTTGGGTTAGCCAGGAGTTGTAATTTTATGCAATTTAAATTACAAAATGCCCTCCCCCTAAGGTTAGTGAAAAGGGAATCTTGAATAGCCCTATGTCACAAATTTACTAAATTTTATGTAATGATATATAGCTGTTTAAGGCTACACGGTACTCTTTTTCAAAAATTTTTTTTGGAGACAGTAATATTAAAAGTAACTTAAGTATTGTTTTCATACTATATTATTAAACTGATTCTGAAAATAAAAAGTCAATTTAACTAGTCCTTATTTTAAAATTTAAAAAAATTTAAAAATTTTGAAGTTTTTTTAAACCCTTATAAAATACACAATTTTTGAAATTTTTTAATTATTTTGAGTGATTTATATTTCATACATTATTGCAAACAAAAGTTAGTATGGATTTGAAAATCTGTTCCCTTGTTGATTTTTAATAATTATTTTTCTAGCTAAACCTGGAAAAAACAGGAAAATTTTTAAAATATTAACTTTAACATTTTTTAAAAAAATAACTAGGGATCCCAGACCTAAATCCATACTAACTTTTATAGAACACATATATCTCAGTATGTATAAAAAATTTCAAGACTCTATCTTGAACAGAAAAAAAGCCTTAGGGATTAGAAAACACTTACATCTTCAAAAATAAAAGTCTGAGAAAAATGCATTTAAAGTTTTTAAAGGCATAAAACAAAAACTAATAATACTTGCAAAGATCTAAATTTTTAATATATTATTTAACTACTTATATAATATATGAAAACACTACTTTAATTAAATATTATGGCAAATATTTTTATTTATTCAAAATATGTTTTTGCAAAATATCGATATAGCATTTTTTACGATGACAGATAATTCAGCTTAAAGTTAACATAATAATTTCACAAAAGTTTTAAAACACAATACACTTATAAAAAATAATAATTATATAAATAAAAGTTTAAAAAAAGTTAAAAACTACCAGGTTTGTACATAGCACCTAATTTTTTCTGAATTTTAAGTCGACGCAATTTAGCAAGTTTTTTTTTTTCTGCGCAACTTTAAAATTTGCAGATTTCCTTTTCTTTCTGAAATAGGTTCTCCTATAATGAGTAAAGTACACTAAATGTTCTGATGACAAACTTGTTACAAATTCAATTAGCATCCTGAAATGTTTTTAGAGTTTTTAATGTTCCAACAATAAATTCAGGTATTGCACTCGACATAAATCAACACGACTCCTAGAAGCTGTATTTTCTTTGGAATATTTGTCCCATATCATCGAATGTAATGCTTCATTAGAATTGTGTGTCAAACCTCTGACACATGTGCTTAATAATTCAGTTGATGTTAATCGCTGATAAATAGGCAAGATTTTGGGCAAATATTCTTCGTTGATTGTTATTTTTACCCAATCTTTGTGAATACCTGATTTTTTTCCACGTGCTAATGATAACTGGTAAAAACACCAAGAGTCAAAGAGCAAGATTGTGTCCCGGAAACTAATACTCTCAGATCTTTCCCATAATTTCACAGCTGCATTTACTTCCATTGCACTAGATGATCCGACATGTGTTGTACTACAAACATTTTGTTGTCCTTTGTACCAAATACGAAATTCAGCACTTTCTTCTCCAAGCTCAAATTTAGTCTGTTCACATTCTCCACGTCGCTTTGACATTACTTCGTAGTCTATCACAAAGCCAGTCAGCAAGTCGATAACATATCCTATTCCAATATTTGACATTGACGTATGTTCTCTTGTCAACCAGCTTCCATCATATGACATTCCAATACCGACTATATCTTTATCATTCCTTGAGCCCTACGCCTCAATGACATCTTTACGAATATAAAGCAACGGCTGATTTGACCCAACAAGATGTCCAATCAGAACTTTTGGCTCATAATGTCTTTTAAGTTTCACTAAACATTATATTTCAATTCATATGCATGCAGAATTTTTCCAACGATGAGTAGCCAAGTCACAAACTTAACATACCTTGCACTAATCTCATATTTACATCAAATGGAACATTAAAAAATTGATGCTTGCTAACATTTGATATTTGATGTAATATAGCATCAATTAATTGTTATGAACATGTTTCACTCTAGGTTTGGTCACAATTAACACATACAACATTCACTTTATATGCAAATCTATTTCTTTGACCATAGCAAAGTTTTAAAGATACACTATGGCAAATATTGCTTAAAAATATTCCAAAATTATCTGTAAACAAACATTCAGTATCCACTATAATGCAATTTGAAAGATACTTTTATATGTAGCAGAAGTATTAAAGACATTTGTATTCTGAAGTTTTGTAGTTATATCCACTAAAGCAGGTTTTTAGCATTGTCATTATCAGCAGTACTCCATCTCTTAGAAGTGTTGATTCTCTTCTCAAGCTGCGAAAGTTTTGTCCGTGGCATTTTTTCAACAGAAAAAACTTCACTTAAACAATTTAAAACAGCTTTTAACTTATATAAATTATATGCAGAATAAATATTGGTCTTGAGAAATACCTTTTCTTATCAATTTTGGCTAAGTAACTATAAGCACATCAAGAACTCAAAATATAAACAAACATAAATGATTTTAGTAGTGAAAGTTGAAGTTAATATCTACTTCTCTGCAAGTATCGATATTATTTAAAAAATATCAGTAATTAATTAAATTTAAGAATGGAAAAATGCTTTAAAATGAAACCGAAACTAACCACGCCCCCCTCAGCTGTCAAAAATAGTGACTGACAATGCTCAGAAAACTTCAAATATCTTAAAAACTAATTGGTTAATAGATCTAAAATTTGGGGCCAAGATTCCCAAATGTATGGGCTACAGGAAAATGCAAAAAAAAAATTTTCGATAAATTTGTCATTTTTAGGGTACTGTGTAGCCTTAAAAGCGTTATTATTAGTGATTTTCTAGCAATCTGGTGGTGCTTTAGTTCGATACCTGCTGGATTATCGAGGAAGCGTTGTATTTTAAAAGAAAAAATGTGTTATTTATCAATTTCACACTGAGTCACTGTAACTGCGTCATAGGAGTGTAAATATTTCTACGAGTTCTTTATTTCTCAATTTCAATTCATCAAAATATTCAAAATAAACAAATAAATACAAACTGATAAGTGAAAAAATTCTTCAGAAATACATTTCAAAAATTGTATGAGGAATATCGCATTATGAATTCTAATTATAAACAGAATTGCGATATATTTTTATAAAAATAGCATAATTTACTTACTGTTATTCACACCAGATGACAAAAACATCTAAATACGTTCACAGAAGTTGCACATATTTTTTTTTATATAAAAACTTTCGATGAAATTAATTAAAAAAATGTTAGAGAAATTTTAATATTCATGAATATAAGTATAAATAGGTGATAAGTGTCGCTAAAGTGTTTTATGCTATTTACTGTGAATAATTCAAAATTAAATTAAACATATTGTGATGTTAATTTTTAAATGAAACTTTAATATTACTTGGTGAAATAACATTCAACTGCAAAATTACAAGCGATAATTGTAATAAAATTACCCAACCAATTGCACCGCAATTAAGTTAAATTACGATAACGATAATTAAATAACTGCTTTCAAAAACAGAAAGCCGAAAACCGATGAATGAATAGGAGAATTTACAATAAAAATCATAGACCAGAAAACGTATGCGAGTGCGTATTTAACAGAAGAGCTTCAGTTTATGCATATTTAGTTCATTTCAAAATTCTCATTGATAATGAATAGTTGTTTGTCAAAGTCATGACTGTCTTATTTATGTCATTAAAAGACGAAAATATAAGTGATACGATTATTTATTAATGTCCCATTGAAAAGTAACAAGAAGGCGATTGGTGCCGGATCTCACCCTTTTGAGCCTTAGTCAAGTGACGAGGATGAAACCCGAGTTGGCTCCTCCCTTTCCAAACTTTCACATCACGCCAATGGAAGGAAGTGGGACCTCGACCAGATTTAAAGAGTGCATCAGCTCCGCTGCACGATGGGTTTATAGTGGCCTCCGGTCTCGAATCCCCGACTCAACGAAAACAACGCCGGCCGCGAGTCCGTGATCATGACCACTTGGTTATTGTGGAAACTTGAACCTGTAGGGTGTGCTAGAATATGTGAACTTGAAAAAACCCTCAAATAACTGTAATAAGCAAACTGTGTTGATTTTTATATCGAAGAAATTAATTTGGAGCTTAAAAATATTTACGAACGAAAAAATTTTGTTCCATTTTTTTTTATTATACATGATGAATTACATATTAATTAATGCAGATATTAATGACATTATAAAAAAAAACATTTTTAAGAAAATCAGAAAAATTTACAAATATTTTTTTTCGTATTCTTAAAACATATTTCTTCTTATTTATCTTCAACATTTTGAAAGTAGTTTTAGTATGTTGTCGTTGTCCATCTCCGTGTTTAGCCAAGCTAGATCAAGTCCATGATATCGTTCATTCTCAGAAAGTCAATAACCAAATAGTGGGCTCTCATAAAGGTCCTGTTTTGTAAGATTCAGGCACTCAAGAATATGTTCCGGAGAAGCCTGGCAGTCAGAGCACAAAGTGCAGGTCAGAAAAACTCTGTTATTATTATGGTAAGATAAGGTCTTAAGGTGTCCATTGAGGAAACAGGTAATAGCAGTTTGCTCTTTTCTGCTACTTCTCAGGGAGAAAGGACCACCTGGGTGTTTAGCCTCAAACCAGTGGGGAGCAGGAGGAGCATTTGACCACTTATTACTATTATAAGTGAATTGCAGCTCTGCATAAGTCAAAGGGGACAGAAGATTTGGGTGTTGAACAGCGCCTTGTTTTGCTAAAGGGTCAGTGATCTCGTTGCCAGCAATGTTGACGTGCGAAGGAATTCATTGCAAATGTATCTCGAGTGACAATGAAAGATGTTTCAGCTTTTTAAAAATAGCCATCCAGTATTATCTCTCACTTTGTGCCATTTAGAAAGGGGAAGGATGACACTACGACTATCCGTTAGAATTCATATGCTATCCGAATTGAGAAATGAAAGGATCTTGTTGAGGACTGAATCAATAGCAATAAGTTCATTGCGAAATACAGAGCATCCAACGAGATTCCTCAAATTGAATTGACAGGAATTGTCTTGAACACTAATGTAGATTCACTACCGGAACGAGACATTTCATTCTGGCTGCCATCCATATAAACAAGAATAGCATCATCTGGTATATTACTATTGATTAATTCAAGAGCAAGTTGCCTTAGATACTCAGGAGGATCACAGGTTTTGTGAGCCTGAGTAGAGAGAGTTTGATGGAAAAATACTCGGAGCCCTGCAGAAGGATTAATGCTAAAATGCAAGTGATGTGGCTCAACAGAGTTGAAGATCAGATTTTTACTGATCACCTGACTATAAGGGCTATTTCTCTTCAGTCTCTAGTTGTTACTCCAACGCTTCAGGAACAGCTAAGTTCAATTACCGGAATTGTAATTAAGAAGTTTGGAGTATTTTTTTTAGTGTAATTTACTTTATCAGTTGAAATTTCATTAAAAGTAAAACACGTAACGAATGCTTTAGTTCGAAGGTGAATTTATTTTAATTATTTTTTATACATGAATACGTTATTGTTCATCAAAAATTCCGTTCCGGAAACCGTATTCGTCCAACAAACGAAAAAACTTTTATATTTTGCTTGTTCTTGTAGAAACAAGATGTGTTCCTTTTTAAACACAGCGTTCGTAATTCCTTAGCATACTCTGCAATGAAACATATAAAAGCATAAAAAACTATTGTTTTCTAAAATTCTACCCCACCCTATGTTCTTCACCTTATATTTACTATTTAATTTTAAGAAAATTAGAAGAAAAATAGAATCTAAATTTTCTTCCTCGGATAGGTACTTCTCCCCGTACGCCATTTTTACTATCGCGTAGATGAAGAAATCACCTGCATCAATTGCTTTTAATTCGCGATCTCTTGAGATAAATCGAATGCATCATTCATTAGATCGATTTCTCAATGGTGTATAAAAAATTCTACCATCTATTGACAGAAAGAAGACATTAAGACGTACAGTTCCTTAGTCCATCTCTCATTTTTATTTTATTTTATTAACGTCACATTAGAAGCAATACGAGGACTATTGGCAACGAACTTCGTAATTTTGAACATCGCTCAAGTGACAAAGTCAACATTTCAGTCCGTCTCACAGCCGGCAATGTAATGTGCGACAGGCTAAGAATTTAGTTTAGTTTAGTTTTTATTAACGTCGCACTAGAAGCAACACGAGGGCTATTGGCGACGGACCTCGTAATTTTGAACCACGGTCAAGTGACGCGACAGGCTAAGAAAGCCAAAAGGTTAAAATAAGTCCTCTGACGAGTAAAACTTACTGTCCAAAACATAAATTTGAATACATTTTTCTTATTAAAAATGTTCCGATTTGCATAGTAATATACAGGTATAGAATTACACAGACGGCAAATACTTTTGTAATATGAACTACATTTTTTTCGTTTTAGAATCTCGTATCGGGCCGACGTCTCTTTGCTGCGAAGAGTGTGCCATTGGGAAGTTGAGTGTGAAGGTGACCAAATCAAAAGCCTACTGTTGGTGTGTGCTACCCAGCGAATGAAAGCTGTGTTAAAACTATTATGAGAAGAAATTAGCTAGTTTAAATCTGTCTGGCATTTTTTCCAGTCAGGAAAAAGCCCTCATTTATTATGATGCCTTCTTGGATACTCATTGTGAACATTGACGGAAAGAGTTTATAAGAAAATAGACGCATATTGCACGAGTTACTATTTTATTCCAATTATTTAGTTATCTGCACTGACTGATATGTTTTGAAAAGCAATGAATAAAATAATTGCAAATACTCTACATGGTATCATTTTAAATACATGTAAATTAATGGTCTGCGCTCAAAAAACCACGTATTTGAACGTTTAAAATAAAAAAGTATGTGGTTTTCTTCTTTCTCTGAAACGAAATTATCTATTACCACTTGTGTCTCACAAACGAGTTGAATCTTACGAGGTGTGACAATTAAATAACCGGACTAGTCTTAAAAATTAGCTTTATTGAAAACATTATACAAATACTTTTTTTAGTCCCCTTCAACATACTCCCCTTCCCTATCAATACATTGCTGCATACGAGTTTTCCACTGTTCAAAGCAGTGCTTGCAGATCATTAGGTGTCACCTTCTTCAAAAGTCTGCCGTTTTTGCCTTCACCTGTTCTACAGACTGAAAATGTGTTCCCTTCGATGCTTTTCACTTTTGGAAATCGGTAGAAGTCGCATAGTGTGAGATTTGGTGAGTAAGGCGGATGCTTGAGAACAGTAATGCGTTTGTCCGCCAAGAGCTTTTTCACAAAAAAGGCATTGTGGGCCGGAATGTTTCCTTGGTCAAAATTTTTCTTATTGTCTCTGTGTCTATGTTCGTAATATCCGACATCATCCGAACCTTCAAACGTCGATGTTTATGCGAGATTTCATTAAATTTCTTAATGTTTTCATCGGTACTTGATGTCGAAGGTCGACCAAAACGCGTTCATCATCTTCAATAACCTCTCGAAAATTATTTGTGTTGTGCAAAAGTTTGACTGCATGACATGAAATTATCTTCAAACACCTTCTTTAACAATTTAAAACATTCAGTTGGAGGTTTTTTTATAAAAAATTTCACGAGGAATTTCAAATTTATGCGCTGCTCGATTTTTAAGCTTATCATGGCTGTGGCACGACGACACATCTTACTCAAAGATGAAAAATAAACCAAACTAGATAGAGGTACATAATAACTTGCCACCAGCACCTGAAGCATCAAGGTCAACTACATTCCATTCCCTCTCCTCTCCACCAATCCTAACGGCTATGGCATGTGCAGTCCGGTGATTTGTCACATCTCGTAAATAGTTTTGTAATCTACACCCCGGATTTGTAGCTAACATTATGTGTGCCTTTTAGTTTATTTGTGTATTAACTACATAGGGTGTTCAATAAAGATTGACACTAATCCGATAAATATCTTTATTTACAAGCTTAGCACATAGTACTTGAATCACGTTCCCTGAAATGCAACGTATTTGTTAATCCTTGAAGACGTGTTCAGAGCCATCCTAGGAGAGCATCTTAAAAGCTGCCTCTAAATTCTTTACAGCCGCACTTGCACTAAGAAAACGGTGACCTTTGAGCTCCTTTTTTGGCCTGGGGATATATAAAATAGTTTTTCGGAGCTAAACCCGGTCTTTAAGGTGGATGCAATACAATGAGAAAAGTTTCTTTTTTTAGCTAGAAACTCTTGGGCAATGTGCACCACATGGAGGGGCGTCTTAAGTCATAGGCCAGCTGGGCCCGGGTCTCGCTTGTGAAGGGGCCTCGTCTCGTTCTCAACTTGAACTCAATAAGATCAAGATCAGAATAATTTTAATCGTCAAATGTTATTCCCGGACGTGACTGGTTCAAGACAGTTACTTCTATATTAAATATTTCCATTTAGAACGTTTGCTGAGATTCAAGGAAAATATTAGTTTTATTTCTAAAGCGAAATATATCCGATTTATTTTGATAAAAATGCTACTTTGGAAGGATATTCACAGACAACAGACACTCCTTCCAGCGACCTTTTATTTATTTGCACACATGAGTTAAGGATCGCTCATGAATGGACAAGAGGTACACTTAAGACCTCCAACAGAAGGGACAAAAACACATTCCCTATTTTATGACAGGCGTCAGGGCTAATAAATAAAGGGTTGAAATGACCCTGTAGTGACCTATAGTTCTAAATTAGCAATTCATTCCTTTAAATTTAATTTCTTTGATATTAAAGGTAATATACAAATATTTATTTCGCATTACAAAAAAGAAAATTAATATGTAATTGTATTTGCTTTATAAACAGAGAGTTAATGAAAATAATGTCCAGTTTAAGAAAATTCTGCCCATTTTTGTAAATTTTCTCTCTCCCTCTGATCAATATGAAATAATGCTTTAACTGCTTATAAAATTATATATCAATATTTCAATGGAACCTTTAGAATATTTTTATATTGATTAATATGCATAAGTACGAGCTTCCTTCATTTTGAATGCACTTTAATTTTTCAAAAGAATTTTCGATGTATATTGTAATTCAGAGAAATATTTTTATTTGCTTCTAATATGGAAAGCGTTATTTTACTCGTTTAAAAATTCAAATGACTGCCCTTTTTAATTTTTATTGTAATCCAAATAAAAAATAACATTTATAAAATAAATATTTTACATTATTCCAGATAGTAGTTATGTAATATAAATGTAGAAAAACAATCATATAACAGGAATACCAATTGATAATTACCTAAATAAATAATTGAAAATTAAATAAGTAATAATTTAATAATTAGATAAATAAATCTAGAGTACGATTTGATAAATAAATTCCTGTTCAATAATTTCATGTAATGAGAGTAAACATGAAAATTGGAGAAATTCTCGTCTAGCACAATACAAAATAAGAGATTTTTAGTGTATATAAGACCCCTCACTAGAAATTTTCTATTTGAGTGTGTATGTTTAATCAGACTTTTCTGAAGAAAATTTAAATTTTTTAAATATACTTTTATTTTAGTTCTAATACTTAAGAACCTATAATGTATTTATACTTTATCACTTATTAATATTTTATTATTTACTAATACTTAATCGCATATTGGTATAAAAAAATTTAATGAAAATTACTTAATAAATATAATTCTTCTAATTAATAATTTATGTAATACTGTTCTTTAATTTTTGGAATCTGTGACTTCCTTTTTACCATAATTCTTTGTTTCAGCTATCGATTTTGATTTGAACTGAAAATATAACAATAATCCAGAATAATGTAACATATTTTTAAACCTCAATAAAATAGAAAGGGGAGGGGGAGGAAGACTTTATGCAGAAGATTTATATACCTTTTTCTTTACAGTAAACAATTATTAAAAAAAGATGATGCATTGAAGTTTAGATTTTGTAATTTGATTATTCTTATTAAACTGCTTAAAATAGGTTTTTGTGCAATTTCTTATTGATATATATCTCCGGAAACTGTTCTGAGTTGTTTTCCACCTTTATTGAAATATATATTTTTATAATAATTATTCACACTGTACACAAAATTCGGAATATTTATTTTTCCGTACTCATTGAAAATATTTAATTAACACCGTAGATCTTTAATAAATGAAATGATTTAATAAAAAAAAAAAACGAAGTAGCTGAAACTGATCATACTCAAACAGGAAATTGGACTACATATTGAAACAGCAAGAAAAGCAGTTTCTTTGTAAAACTTGTACATGACGGGTAATTCTTATGTACTTGAGCGATAGGGACGGGCAATAAAAAAGGGATCAGAGAAACGGTGTTACGCAGTAGAAACATTGTTATCTTTAGTTTGGAACAAAAATAGTAGGAAATAAAATGATACATTTTTAAATTTTGAAAAAATAATGATTGAGAGGTATTTGCAAATCGAGCACTGATTACTGTTGGGGAACAAACAGAACCCTTCTCTAAACTTTTGTAAAAGGAGATGTTTCTAACACTGTGAAGCCATTTTTTTTTTCATCGTGACAATGTGTCAGAACATAAAATCATCAGAAAATGGAATAAAATAAACGCAAACTTGGAAGAATAAAAACACGAAAAGAATGTTTATTTCAAAGTCAAGAAAATAATGAAAATTTAAAAAAAAAAGCATATAATTTATCTTTTATGAAGAAATTATTTACCTTCGGTCATTACAACCACTATTGCATGTGTACTTCGCCGTTCCTTTGAACACGCCCATTCTCTTCCCAGAAGAGAGAGAGAGCTTTCTTCTTTTTACAGTTTCGATTTCAATCATTAGGCCTCTTAAATATACACTTAATTCGATTTATATATAGTAGATATGTTTCCGAAGAATACGTATGAAAAAAATTCACGTATAAAAAATATTGCATCTATGAAAAAATAGAAGATTACTTCCAGTCCTAAGAAATCAGCAAAAATAATATAACAAACAATGAATTTCCATGTTAGAATCGCAAAGATTTCATTTCATAACGATTGTACAGATATCATAAAAAATAAAATATCCTTAAACAAGGGGGGGGGGACAACGTGACACTAATTCATGAACACAAAAATTAGGAAATATAATATAAGTTAGACAAAAAGATTTTATTCGTTGTCATTTTCTGACCGTATACGTATACGTTTGAGCAAGACTGCAACATCATTGCTATCATTAGAAATGTCTTGGTTATTGTCTTCTTGCTTCAATAGTGAAATTTTTTTTGTAATCTCTTGAACAAAATGAAGAAAAACTTTTTATAATGCCGATATTTCATTAGATTTAGGAGCGAATGAATATTAAATAAAGATTTAATCACTGCTGTGTAACAAAGTTATAAAAGTACCTATTTTAAGCCACCACAATTGTTTTCAAATCTCGCAATTAATTTATTTTAATTATTCCATGTTCCGGATAGGTCAGAATGAAACGTTTTCAAAATGGAGTTGCAAAACGCAAAAGATCGAAGGAAAAGCAGGAATCGATTGATAAAATACCGAAACTCGCCCAATTTTTCATTAATACAAATTCTACATCTATCTCATCCACTACTTTCAGTACATCCAATAACGTACTTGTAGATGAGGAACAGACTATTTAAGTATTCGAGAAGGTACAATAAAACGTACTGAAATAAGTTCAATACCTGATTATGTTTCAAATATTTTTATTGCAAGTATAGATCCAGGGCTGTGGCCTTCATATATTAACAAGCATTTACAGTCTTATTAGGTTGAGGAAGTTCCGTCAGTTTGTTCCAACGAACATAATGATTTTGAAAAATCAGTACGTTTATACAACGAGCCAAATGATCAAACTAAAACAAGATACCTGTTTACGATGTTGTTCAGAAAAGAGTTACACAAGGGTGATGTTGTAGACCGTGAATGGCTAGTTTATTCCCCGTCACAAGGAAAAGTATTCTATTTCGTATGTAAATTGTTTACATCTACCAATCCTACATTCAGAAGTAGCGGATTCAATGATTGGAAGCATGCAAGTACGGCTATTTCACAGCATGGAAACGCACCTGAACACAGAAAATGCATGATGAGTTACCATAACCGACCACAATTAACTAGTCGCGTAGAAATTATTAATTACACAATTCAATGCTAAACGTCATTATTGGAAAGAAGTACTAAAGAGAATAGTGGCTGATAAAAATTTCTTAGCATCAAAAGGGCTACCTTTCAGAGGGAAAATTGAAACTGTGGGTTCAGTGAATAACGGAAATTATTTGGGCACTTTGGAACTTTTAATTAAGTTTGTCAATTTTTAAATGAACATATTAAAAAGTACGGCAATTCTAGAAAAGTTAATCCTTTTTATCTATCTGCTACAATTTGTGATGAATTCATTGAAGTCATGACAACAAAAGTCTTGGAAACTATTGTGACTGAAATACAGAAAGCTAAGTATTATTCTATTTCCCCAGATATGACTCAAGCTGATCAACTAACTTTTATTTTACGGTATGTCCAAAATGGTGCATCCATTGAGAGATTTTCGCAATTTATTAATGGACATCTGCAGAGTATCTGACAGATGTTGTGGTTTCATTTTTGGAAAATAACGACTTTTCCCTTAGTGATTGTAGAGTTCAGTCATACGATGATGCCTCGAATATGTGTGGGAAATATTCAAGATTGCAAGCCGCCCAATTTCAGGTGGAAAAAAAAAACCGCTACATATATGCCATGTGCAGAACATTCTTTGAATTTAATTGGCGTTCATGCAGTAGAATGTAACTATAATATAACAATTACTTTGTTTTGTCCAAAATTTTATAACTTTTTCTCATCGTCAACCCATCGTCGGAATATACAAACATTAAATGTGAGCTGTGATAAAAATAAAAATGCACTCAAAAACCTGTCGAAAACACGTTGGTCAGCACCCGCAGATGCGATTAAAGCTTTAAGCTCCAGATATTCAGAAATTGTCATGAGCCTGGATTGCTTATTTGAGGAAGAATTACAGGCAACGGATACTTGACTTTTTGTTAAAAAATTAAGATGAATGAATTAGAAACTATTTTTAACTATTCTTTGGAATGACATTTAGACAAATATTAACAAAGTAGGTCTATTTATCCAGAGTAAAAATATGGATTTGTCGAAAGGTGTAAAATTATTAAAATCGTTAATGTTATACATAAAAACCAAAAGAGACTCTTTTAATTATTATGAGTCAAAAGCCAAGGAAGTATCAAAGTGTTCACAAGTGTATAGGACAACACAGTGTTAGGGTAATTTTCCTTGAAGGAAACAGACACTCTGACACAACGTTTGAAAACAGCCACAGCCAGAAATTTGAAATCGAAACCTTTTTACTAATAATAGACTCTCTAATTTGCAATATACAAACACGTAGAAAAAAACATGAGAAGCTTTTTGAAATATTTGGATTTTTTGAAAATATTTCTAATTTGGATGAGACAGATACTAAAATAGCATGCGATAAAATATGAAAATTTTGGGATAAAGATATTAATGGAGGGAAACTGAACTTGGAATGTCAACATTCCAAGTCATATATGATCATTGATGGGAAAAGCTGAAGAAAAAGCAAAGAGAAGAAATGGAAAAAGAAAGATTAATAAAAAATATAATTCTACAAATGTAGATGAAGAGCAGTTGCTGGTGAAGGGGACCAACACACTCTATGCATAACATGTGCAATGAAAGACTATTCACAGTGTTTACCAATATTGAAATAATAATGAGAATATTCTTATCAATGAAGATTGCTAACGCAAGTGGTGAGCGTTCATTTTCAAAACTCAAACCGGTCAAAAATGAATTGAGAAATCGTAAACTCAGTCACGTTTGAATAATTTAAGCTTGATGAGTGTTGAAAATGAAATATTATTAACAATTGATTTTGAAGACTTAATTAATGATTTTGAGAATTTAAGATATAGAAAACGAATATTCACATAAGACTTCATTTTACTATAGATTACTTTTATTGAACTGTACATGTATATACACCGAATTAGATTAAGAAGTCGCAGATGGGGCCTGTTTTTTCATAAGGGCCTCAAGAAGTCCCTGACCACATGAGCTTTATCGAGATGTGTTCCTTCATCATCTGCTTCAAAATGGTGACGTTATTAGCTATAGGTATTGTCTGCGCTCGTGAGAGAAATTGTGCACTCCATACTGCGATAATCAAAGAAAGTGATTACCACTGCTTTAGTTGTGGATTTTTGTACTCGCGCTTTCTACGGTGGGGCTCCACTTGTCTTAACCTATTGTGTCCCTGCTGTTTTGTCTCAGGCTCATAGCAACTTTCATCGGTAGTGATATTTTTCTACCACTTATCGTCTTCGTTGCGAGCGCACTGCAACCAGACTTGACTCAAATCGACTGATTCTGTTTTTGAAACGGCATTAAGAAGTGTGAAATCCAATGCGCCCACACACGAGACATATAAAATTCTGTACGCTACCTATCGAAATATCAAGTATAACAATGAGCTGTCTTACTGTTAAACGGAAGCTTTTCTCAGATTATGTAAATCATTTCTTTGGTAAGAGAGGTAATATAAGTAAAGGGACCTCCTTTCAATTCACATGATTTTCGGCCTCTTTTGAACTACTTATGCCATCAAAAAATATATCTTTTTGCTCATCGTAGCATCTTTAAATACCTTACGCAACTCTTCAAAAGTGTTGCTTGATGCCCGCATAAAACTCATTTTATTCGTTTACCGTTAAATTTTAGAGACGACATTTTGCTAGTCTGTTTTGTTGTGCTGTGTACACGCGATTACTCGTGGTATCGTCCGACACATTTGGCATGTTTTCAGCAAATTATTCCCTCTTTCACGTGCATGCCAAGAAATGGTGCCAGTAGTGCTTATTCACTTACTACGAATGTAGTGTCAATCTTTTATATTGAACAGTCCCTCGTATTACCTTGTTTCCTTAAAACTAAGATCCAATCTTCAATATAATTTTTTGCTAAAGATACAATAGAGCTTATTTTCAGAGAATGTCTAATCATTTCTGCAATGTGTTTTAAGAATCACATTGATTTACATATTCATAAACAAAAAACGCTTATTCTATTACAGTTATAATATCTTCTGAAACATCGTCATAAAGCTAAAAAATCCCTAATTTTTGAATTTATTGAGATTCCATGTCCTGTAAGATCATTGGTCCTAACTTCTCATATTGAGCAATAGAGATTTTTCAGTCCATTGGCAACACTGCTGTTCATTATTTTATCTCATGAATTCTTCAACCAAGTAACGACGTCATGTGAGTGTGCAAGTAGAGCTTCCCACAGTTTCCATTCCATTCACGAACTTTGAATGCTTTAGAGTGTTCCATGTTCCTATCCAGTTAACATCAGTTAAGAAAACACGTCCAGTTTGGCATTCGAAGAAATTGATCATCTTTGTGAAGGACACAATTCCGGTTGACAATCTTAATTTGGATTTGGAGATAGGACTTCTATTGCGAAAAATCAAGCTAAGACTAATTTTTTCCATTAAGTCTTATTTTCTGGGAATCATGGTAACAACAGTACAATTAGTTTTATTTTTTCATAACCTATAATTAAAATTTTAGCTTTCCCCACAGGCAATATGTATATTGCATAAATAAAATTCCTTAACACCCCACAATATTAAATATAAGCCTAAATTGTAAGCTCTCTAGAAAATAAAACATTTTTTCAACATGTTTTATTCTTTATCCTTTTATGGAACAATAACGAATCCTTTCATATTATATATATATATACAAAGCCTGCCCCAAAATTAATGAGAATAATTTTATTGCATGTTTCTAGTACACAATAAAAGGAAACAGCTGAGGGCTGCAAGGGAATTTAAATTTCAGTTATATATTACAACGTTCAGCAGATAGTCTGATATGGCTGGATATCCATAGTGGCTTTTAGTTATTGTAAAAAAGCATCATCATATTCATGTGCAGAAAAGTATTGAACAATGAAAAGCAATAAAGTTTTGAGTTAACCATGGTAAATGTGGTAATAAGTAAAACTATCCTATACTTTTCCATCCACCATACTCAATAAAGACTCAGTCCCTAGTGATTTCTTTTTGTACCCTTAACTGATGGTGGAGTTAAGAAACATCATTTCAGCACAGTAAAAAATGCTCAAGAAACTATGACCACAAAGCTTTAAAGTAATTCCCAAAATGAGTAAGCACAAAGCTATGAACAATGGCAGAGCACCTCAGATACTATTTAATTAATGTTCAAGGTTTATACTTCGAAATTTATTATGTACGAGGGATGTTCCGAAAGCAAGTTTCATTATTTTTTCAAAGAGCACATGTGTTTTAATTAGCAACTTTAAATACAAAGTAACAATTGTAATAAGCGAAATGAAAATTGTAATAATAATATTTTTAAGTAAGAATACAATGCAATATTTTCAAAAACAAAATCTGAAAAAAAAAAAAAAAAAAAACCAGCCACACCAACAGGATTTTTCTTCAATAGAACAAATTTCAGTTGATATCTTTTGAAAAAAAAAATATATAAGGTTTCCTTTATTGGAAAGCAATAATTATTATTTAAAAAAATGAATATAAAAGTAAAATACTTTTTCTTTTTCACTCTACTCACCATGATTCTCAAAGGAAAAAAAAAAACCTTATTTTTTCATATTTTTATATTTACTTTCAGGACATGTATTTTTAGTACATATTTTTTTATTATGGAGATGAAGAATTTATTAAAAATAATGTAAAAATAAGCCCTATAATACTGTTTCTTTTTAGTTTAATTCAGTTTTAAGAAAAATTATATGTGCATAGAATCTGCAGATGAAAATAATTTTCATTTCAGAATTGCCAAAATAAAGAAACTCTAGTTATGACTCAGAATCAAACTAATAATAGAAATCATTATAATATTGTTACTAAATATATATTATATTCTATACGATGAGGGTGAAATTTTTTTTTTTTTACATAAACATGCAGAGAAAGAATAACAATTTCATATATTATCAAATACCAAACAAACACACATAAACACAAGATAAAATTTATTTCACTAATTTTATACAAAACTAAAAATTATGCTTCAGTGGATGTTCTAAGAAATATCCTTGACAGTCTACTATTTGTTCTCCTTGAAAAAGATGACTCCTCTCGTTATTTTTATTAATACCTGAAAATTTTTTTGAATGACTGTACAATCAATATTTTAATTTAAATATAAAATTACCATTTGAAATATCTCCAATATTATAATTCTACAAAACTGAATAGGTTAATGATAATAAGAATAATCTTATCTAAATTGCTAATAGATACATCATTTTTATACCAGTTAGAACATTTTCTTAATCAGTTAAACATTTTCCCAACATTAAAACCACAGAATTTTAAAAACCTAGTTGATTAAAACAACCTTTTAGTGCTGAGATTTTTTTAAAATCTTGAATAATAAACACAAAAGGAAAATTTCAAATGAATAATAATAATGATAACAATATGGGGGTAAAATTAATAATTACTTGATATTGAACACAATCATATTCATTATTTTAATATAAATCTTTATATTTAAAGATCTTTTTCCTTCAAAACTTTTTATTTAGTTTAACTATTCAACTTTTATAAATAGTCTAATTAGAGATACCTCCTCGTAACAAGGAGGGGGGAGTTTCCTTTTCTCCCCTTCCAACTATCTAGTGACAGGAAGATGGCCTATTTCTAAGCTACTGAAAAACAAACTTAATTTACTTAAGATTCTCTTCAACTTTTACAGCAATTGATCCTTTACATTTATTCACATTAATGATCTTTCATTAGTTCTAAGCAATATATAAAGTGTTAATTTTATTACAATGATGACATATATGATATATTTTATGTAATCTTTTAAAATAAAATGATAAGTCAAGTTCCAAATAAAAGTGTTGCCATCATCATTAATCTCCAAAAACGTTTACTGTTTTAAATAAAAAAAAAAAGGAATTTAACATTTGATAAATTTAAATTAAACATTAACTATCTAATGTTGGAAAGAGTACCAAATTTTGTATGGATACTTACAACTTAGTTTTCTAATAAAATTTGGACCATTTGAAAATACAGTTTAAGATACAAAGTGATACATAAAATAAGTATCGCTTGATTCATTATTGGTTAGTACAAAATAATTGTAAGTCGAGATATCCTTTTATTAGAAGAAATTCAAAATATATATTTTATAGAGATGTTTCTAAAAATTAATATACATAAAATTTTGAGTTATAATTTACCATCAGTAAGGTCATCAAAAAGTAGTCCAAGTCTTTTGTAGGAATCTTGGCAAAAAGCACCTGCCAGTCGAAGCTGCAAAAAATAAGTAAAATCAATTGTTTTATAAAAGAAGCTATTTAAATATTTTAACAGCTATTTTTTAATAAAACATGTTAAATAAGGTAATTTAAAACTAGTAGATTCAAAAATCATTTCAAGGAAAAAAAATCAAATTGAAGAAAATAAAAGGTTCATGAAAAGTTTGAGCAAAAAAAAAAAAAAAAAAAAAAAGTGAAAGGGGAGGGGAAGAAAGGGGAAAAAAAGGCCTTTAACATGAATAGAAACAGCCAATTTGCATCAAATAAAGCTTCTGTTTAGATCACTATATTTTGGAACTAAGTACAATTTTAATTCATGGGTATAGTGAATAGAATAAAAATTTTAAAGAAAAAGTTGTAAATATAATTTTTAAAAATTAAATTCAAGAATTCTTTCTGTTTTGAATTGGTCCTAGTAATGAACTAGATAAACAACCTATTTTCAGTATTTGATGAAAAAAAATTTCTGAGAAGGAAGAGACAATACAAACAAATCTTAACAAAGATTAATAATACACATTTTAGAAATTTTTTTCAAAATATTCTATTTTTTAAAAAGGTACTTCATACCCAATTTGTAAGTTTTTATTTTATATACACAAAATATAGATAAAAAGTAACCTCATGATGACAGTTGTTCATGCCAAGACAATAAGATCTGGAACATCGGGACAAAACAGCTGAACATATATAAAATTCAGTAGCAATACAGGCCAATTTGTGAGGGTCAATTTGTGTGTGAACTATGTCCTGAAAGACAAACAGAGCACTGTAAATTTATTACAAAGGTTGATCTCATTTTGAATTATTATGAATAACATTAAAAGAACAGATAAAAGTAAGGTTTTTTTACATCAAATCTTCCTATACATACAATATATATATATATTCACATACAATATATATATATATATATTCACATACAATATATATATATTCAGTAACACTGACATAATACATAGCATACCCAATAAATATGGGAATTGAGGCTACAACCATTTTATTAAGCAAATTTCAATGCAAAGCAATTTTATCCCCTTTAAAAAATTATCCGTTTGAAGCAAAGCATTTGTCCCATTCCATTTTCTGTAACAATCCTATAAGTCCTCTAAAGTTAGGTTCTTCTGTTGCCATGTTGTTTCTAATTTTTTCCTCCCAATGGTGCCTCGTATGATCAATTAATATTAAATTAACAGGAAGCATTTCACATTGCTAGATATGGTGAATAAGGAGGTTGATAAAGCTAGGTCACCAGAATTTCTGGTCAAAATCTTTAGAACAATCACTGCTGACTGTGATGGGACATTGTCACGATACTGAATCCAATTCCAAATGTTCTGTTAATATCACATGCACAGATAATTTTGCTAAATTTAGTTCATTAGTGATCATTCAAACTGTGAGTTGCCAATCAGCAATGGGGGGGTGGGCATCAATTCAGGTGTCATCCTCGTCACTTGACTGTGGCTCAAAATAACGAGGTCCATTGCCAATAACCCTCGTGTTGCTTCTAGTGCGACACCAACAAAAAAATAAAAAAAAAATCCAACCAGCAAGGACAAGAGTCCAAAGAGACATGGTTCCTCAAAATCAATGAAATGACAAAAAAGATCTCTCAAATTTACTTCAAACTAAGAAGGATAGGGAGGGAAATACAGGGCAAACTTAAATTCTTTCAAAAGGGGAGAATGAAAGAGATACACACACACACATACATACATATATATATATAAAAGGGAAGAGGAATTTAGAGTACTGATATTCATAAAGTAGTTCCACAGAAGAATAAGTTCATAAAAGTCCAGTTCATGTAAATCTAGCACATGAAAACTATAAAATGTAAATCAAGCAATTTGAACAATGTAATAAACAATTCAAAGAAAACATTTAAAAATGTAGTCGAACATGCCAAATCTATATTTGAAAGTAGAGTCTTTCATGCATATACTACTGATACTAAAATACTTTGAAGCATTTAATAATAATAATAATAATTAAAAAAAAAAAGAATTTTAAAAACCTTAATAAAAGTTATCAGTCTCTCACAACATGATGGAAAAAATGTAATAAAAGTAATTATCCTTACTTTTCCATGTTCTGCCAAGGCATTATTAACATAATTCTCAAAATGTAATAAAAGTTCTTCCAATTTATTTCCCCATTCCTAGAAAGAAACTTGCATGTAATTTTTATTCTCACATAAAAAATAAATGCTTACATTCTAATTACATTATGGTTATGAATCAGCAAAATTTAAATTATTTCATACTTTATATTATAACTTAAGGCATATTAGTTCTTGATAATACACAGCATAGCATGTACATAAGGAAGTGAATATATTTAATAGAAAAAAATAATACTCTAATGTTAACATCTCTGATAATAATCATCATCTAATGTTAAAATGTCTGAAAAATAATCATCTAATGTTAAAATTATTACCTACCACCAAAGATGGATGGATGTGACCAGCTATATCCTGATTATATTTTATATAACCCTGTCTGAGTTTAAACCGGTTTAACTGAAGTTTCATTATATAAAGGGGATAAAAGAATGGATTTCGCATTTTCCTAAGGGTTATAAAAATACATTAGAAAAGTACATTACAAATTCTTTATTAAAAATACAAGAGAAAAATTTATTTTATTTAAAAACTAATGTGTTTTAAAAAATTATTTTACCCATTTTATTTTTTAGAAAATATGAGATACATACTTTCATTAAGAACATGAATGTAACCACACATTCTAGATCAATGACATAAATTGTCGATTACTGAGATTTTTATAGCTCAAATATTTTCATTTATAATTCTTATAAAAGAACATTTCAAAATAGTTTCCTAAACGACTTTTGTAAGCAGACAAGCAAATGCAAAATTTAAATATTGCTTGATATAAATTTAAATATACAGAAATTCTTCTTTAGGCTTATTTCAATTTCTTGAGTAAGGAATTTCTGTAATAGAACTAGAGACAATATAAAAAATAAAGTATTTATAACAATTTTATATTTCCGATATTGAAGATATCACATGGGATAATGACCAACAAAGGTACCACCCCATTGAAATTATTTTTTTGAATTTAGTATACATCTAAATATTCCACTGTTTGAAGAAAATATCTAAATACATGTTTGTTAATGCTTTATTCAAGAGTTCATTGAAAGCGATATTGCACCAAGGATCTATCTTAAGTTTATTGAGATACCATTTTAACACCTACTTTAACAGGTAGTGTTGTAAAATTAAATAATTATTTATGTACAAAATCCTTACAAGTTGGAAGAAAGAAAATTCAAAATTTTGAATTGTTTTGTCAAATCTAGTTCAGTTCCATAAAGATACATTTATTTCTTCCAGTTTTCACTAGTAACTACAAACGTGGAAATATTTCTTATTAATTCTTAACAAGTTTCTTGTCATTTTTTTACAATATTCTACAGAATGTTATTTTAAATGAAATTTTCATTCTCTTTCAAAATTAAATAAAATTGATCAAAATATTAAAAACTACAAAACTTACATAACTTCTTCCTGTGCTTTATCTCCAACATACTTGCATCCTGTTAAACACAGATAAAGTCGTGCCATGTCATTAGGACCCTAAAGTAAATTTGTGCATCATTTATTAGAGTTTGTAAAAAAGGGAGGAGCACAAATTAACTAAAAGCCCATTTAAGTATAAAAATAATAAATTTTTATTATAGTTTGAATTTTCTTAAAACTTTGACAATCTTAAAGAATCTTTTAAAAAATTATGTTAATGAAACTGAATAAAGTTGAATTACTGCAAACATAGACAATCCTAGGGCTTCACGGTGATATTTTTCTAATTGGCTTCCAGGCAGCAGGCTGGCAGAACCCAAAGCTTCCATAAGTTCACGAAGACAATACAAAGTTCCTTCAGAATTGAATATCTACAAAAAGAACAGATAGTTTAATACACCTATAAATAGAAAAATAAACCCTAAATTTAAGATAAATTATACTATAAAAAAATAAAAATAAAAAAAAAAGTTACAGTTATTTTGTAACCCTGAGTTCACAAAATACAAAAATTATAGCAACTACTGCTTTAGAATGAGTTGAAAATGAAATATTCCCCAATAAATAACTGGAAAAAAAAAAAAAAAAAAAAAGTACAATTACTTTCAAAGCTGTACTTTCTAAAGCTACATCAGGATTCAGTGTTGAATCAAGAATGGCAGCAGTAAAATAGGATGCAGATTCCATTCCATAAATTCTAGAACTAATTCTGGATAATCTTGTCTAAAAGGAAATCATGAAATAAAAAATAATAATTTTAGTCATATACATATCTTAAATAGCAAATAAATTATTAAAATCTTATAAAATACAGAAATATTTCACAATGCATAATTTCAGTATTTATATTTTTAGATAAATAATTCATATTTGAAATTTGCATTTAAATATTGACAAAGGCCTTCTGACTTGATCTTATCATAATCAACATTGTATTAGCACCATACGAAGACTACAGTAGAAATAGACCTAGTTACTCTGGAATATGACCAGATGATAAAGATAACAAATGTTTCCTACACTTCCACCCCACTCCATATGAAGACATTGAAATCCAGTTGGATTTAATGTGCAACAGTCCTCACTATTTCTCATTACTATTTCGAATAGTCGATCCAAGACTCAAACACAAGACCTGATAGAGGTCAAGCTCATAACTATGCCAACAATACAACTCTTTGGAAATATTTAAAATGACCAGTATACAGTAAAAACTCATTAATCCAGGCCCATTATACTCATATTAACCAATAAAATTAGCCACAGAACATTACTAAACACTATGCACAGTAAAAGAGAATATATATTTTGAAATAAGACAAAGCAAAATAATATTTGCACAAGAGAGAATTCAAATCAATACATCACTTATGCGACATGTATTAGGTTGAAATAAACTTCTTGAACATGATGACCAAATCACCTACCTTGGCATTTTATTTTTGTTCATTATGAACTTCTTCAACAGGCTGCCTAGGTTAAACAATGTCTGATTTAATGGGGTTCAGATTAACGAGGGTTCATTGTAGTACAAATAACATTTGAAACCATGATCTCTAGACAATGACACAGTTTAATAAAGAAAAAATGAACAGATTACAAACTATCTCAAAGAGCTGAGCAATCATATAAAAATACACCTTAACACACCACAACATTGTTTGACATTTGAATGAATATCAGTTATCCTGCACGAGTATCCAGAACAGCAACTTATTTGTTGTTTTTTCCAGAGAAATCTATCACAGGTAATGAACTGATAATCATATTATTGTAATAATTTAATTTAAGTAAATCAGATCTTACAGTCAGAACTAGATTTTTTTTAAGTGTACTTTTTAATTCAGATTTTTATACTAATATAATTCTCATTAAATTGCAATGATTTGTGTTAGAAATGCATGTAAGTATTAACATGAAGCTAAAAAGACAACAGTTGATAATTTTTGTTTTTAAAAAAGTTAACATTTTTAATGATTTGAAAGATTCTTACCAATATGATCGCATTGTGACTTTCCACCCATTTAGTAGATGATAATTAATTTTTCTCAAACAGAAATTCAAAAATTTCCACCATTTTAGGTATTGTTAAATATATTATTTGTTTGAGTGTGCAAACAATTTTTTTTATAAAATATTTTCCATGTAAAGAAATAATCCTTTACATTTTATTTACTTGTATCTGTCTATTTTTAGAGTTAGATCCTAATTTTAAATAGCAATAATAAGCTACCTCTTAAAATAGATATAATAATTGTTATTTCCATTATGCTGTATCATGACTTATAAAATTAATCTCACATTCCTAGTGGAAATTCTTAAAACAGAAATTGATACTTTTCTGTACCATAGTGAATAATAAACAAGGCTATAAACTTAATTACTGAACATTCAATTTTCTTATTAAAAAAAATTATGTTAACATAGAAAGAATATATGGGAAATGATAAAAAAAATATTTTTAGATTGCATGTAAGAAGTATCTAATCAAATAGCATTTCTTAAAAAAATTAAGCATTACATTTATTATAAGCAATTTTAAAGCCTACATTATACATAACTTCATTAATAGATTTCCTAAAAACAAAAAAATAAGTTACAAGAAATTAAAATGGGTCAGTGACAATACTATTTTAATATAAGAATTTATCGAGAGAATATATTTTTCATATGGTATTCTAAAAAAAATTTTAATGCTTTTTTCAAAACCAATTATTAAAAATAACTTATTTAATTTATACAATCGTCACTTGACAAGTAATTTTTAATTCCCTTTTTCAATCATCTCTTAATTGATTCTTTAATAAAGAAAGATCATATTTTACAAATACCGGTACAATTTTAAAAAAATGAAGTTATTGAACAGTAAAATAAATAAATAAAAATAATATTTTATACATATTTAATTTACCTTATATTAGAAATCATTTAATTAATACAAAAACTGATTTTATGTCCAAAGGAATTGATAGAAACTTGAAAATTACTTTGGTTTTTCAGACACCTGCTCTTTTAACTCTTCCAAAAATTTTACATGTGCAGTCAATTAGGGATTTTAAAATAATATATTTAATAAAATCTTATCCTTCTGAAATAGGGACATTTATCTTACCCTAACTAATTGATAATCAGCTAAAGATTTATCCAGTCTTTCACAGTGGATGATGTGATTAGTAACAGAATCTAGAGATAAATACAAAGCAAATTATTGTTAAAGTTCTCAACAAAGATTCTAACATCTTTTAATAAAATATAATACCTGAAAACAAAGCATTGCACAAATCGAAAATGAAAGGCAAATAAGAATTAGAATAAATAAGTATTACACAAAGAAAACAGCTATGACAAACTATCTTCCTCTAAATACTTTGAAAAGAACTAATCATTCTCAATTCATTCTTTGCAACTTTAACTAAACTAATCGCTCCCAACTCATCCTTTGCAACTTTAAATAAACTGCTAAGCATTATTAATTATGATAAGGAAAATAAGATTTTGTTTAAAGACATCATTGTATTATTGCCTCACAGCATTTTTAAGTTTTTCCTATTTGAGAAGAATATCGATCGACTGTGAAAAGGAAAATCTAAAAAAAATCTTAAATTCATTTTAATTATAGCAATAAACTCTCAGTGTTTAAAAGGTCATTAGTAAATTCAAGTTCTAATGAAATAGTCTATTTTATGTAGTTAATATTACACACAACACATACACAAATTTTAAAATAATTTAGTTATATTTACATGTAAATAAATATATATATTATGTGCTTTCCTCAGTGAAACTATTGTATGTAATGAAAACTCATAAAAAGAGAACATTATTTGATGAGTTCAAAATTCTATCTGAAAAGTTATAATATATTTTTTTAATTTTATGATTGTAAGTATGAAGATTATGTTAAAAATAAGAACTTTCCTAAAAATATGAATAACCAATAAATTTAAGAAATTAAAAATACCATAATCTAATTAATATATATATTTAAATGAGTTGTAGCTATTAAATAACAAAACTAATTCTACTAGAGAAATATGTGTGCCAAATACCAGTGACCGACAGCTGTTGATCGTTAAGCCTTCTCTTCTGAATGCAGTGTCTCTTGCATAAGTAAACAAATCCGTTTAGCCATAAACTTAAGGTGCATTAGAATTATTTTTTTCGTTTTGCCAGAAAAATGATAAGTGTAACAATAGAGCAACAAATTGTTGTGAAATTTTACATAAAACTTGGTGAAACCACTACTGAAGCTCATAATTTATTAAAAGAAGTGCATGACAATGAATGTATACAGCATGCATATATGCTTTTGAGAGGCTTAAGCATTTTCAAGATGACCGAGAAGATGTAGAAGATGATTCACACCCAGATCACCCGTCCACATCAAATATGGACGACAATATAAAAAATCAGTAATCTCATTCGATCTGACCATCAGTTAAATATTTGAGCAATTGCTTAGACCGTAGGAATTAACAAAGAATATATATATAAAAAATTTAACGTCACAATTAACATGCAAAAAGTGTGAGCCAAAATGGTGCTTAAATTTCTCAGTTTTAAGCAAGAAGCTCGCAAAAATGTTTGTACTGATACTTTTTTATGCATTGAAAATGACCCAAACTTATTGGAAAGGATAATAACATTTGATGAATCATGGTTTTTTACTTATGATCCTAAAATGAAGTGCTAATCCATGCAATGGAAAAGCCATCTTCACCGAAAGACAAAAAAGCAAATTAAAATTCAAAGCAATGATGATTATTTATTTTGATATTCATGGGATTGTGAACCTTCACTGAGTTCCAGAAGGTCAAATTATTAATCAACATTACTAAGAATAAGGAAAAAATGAACCGAATTGTGGAAAGACAAGATATTTTGTATTGCCTGTCAGGAGATTTCTGACCAAGTACAGCATCCCAGTGTTAAATCACCCCCCCCCCTTATTCATTGGATCTTGCCCCATGTATTTTTTATCTGTTTTCTGAAGCGAAATCTGCATTAAAAGGAACAAGATTTGAGTCCATTGAAGCTGTGAAAGAGAAAGCAGCAAGCCTCCTGAAGAAACTAAAAGAATAAGACTTCCAGAACTACTTCAAACAATGGAAGATTCACATGGATCATTTTAGGGATAAAGGGGAAGTGTATACATTGAAGGTGATAATAAGTAGATATATATGAAATCAAAATAAAATGTTTCCCTGTGCCAGTTTCATTGTTTAATAGCTACACTCGTACAAAAAAAACACACACATATATATTTAAACTTCAACCTTTTAATCTTCAGTGCATTAAAATGTGCTTAAAATAACTGAAATTATTTCCAAAGATTATATGAGCTTGGAAAAATCAGAGTCAGAACATTCAACAGTGGCATATATCAATATTGTATACAATATTAAACAGAACTCCTTATTCATATCACAAATATGTTTAATAACAATATATGTCACAGAAAATGGATTTTTTCAATTCAAAGCAGGATAGATACACAGAGATGAGAACAATATCATTTGAATTTACAGTTTTAAGCTGTATAAAGGTATTGTTCTTGAAATAAGAATAACAGAGTCGCTTAAAAATTTAATATAGCCATATAGCTGTATAGTATAGTGCTATACAGTCTTAATAAGATAAGTAAGGGGGAAAAAAGACAACAAACATCATTTCAAAGAATAATGTTTGAGCTCAAATAATAAAAATCAAAATATTTAAAGATTATTTGTACACTTGATTGAGTTCACAAATGAGTTATTATGACTACACTTGATTGAGTTAGGAAGTAAGATAAATGGTACAAATGATACCATTTATCTTACTTCCTAATAACAGCTATCTGATTCATAAAGAGCAACTTCAAGACAATTGATTCAAAGTTATGCTAGATTCCTCTCGCAATATTCAAATCTTTAATAAAATAGGCACTGCTATAAATATACAAAACTTTCATACTGGAGACCATACATGTACCTAGCATTAGAGATGACAGAAAAACTGCAAAAGTGTCACAGAAGTATTTCTTCCGCACGAATTAAAAATAAACAAAAACTACTAGTAAAATTTCAAACTTTTGTATGTGGTATGGCATTACAGTTCTCAAACTTCTTATTTTACCCTTTTTCTTTATTTTTATTCCATTGACAAAAAATTACAATTTCCTGCTAACAGTGGATGCTGATACTTTGATTCTCATCCACAGTCAGTTTGTTCAGTGACGGTGGTTGGACCCTAAAATGATTTTTGATATGAAACGAAAGTGTGCACATTACATAAAAATTAGCTAATAAAAGAGTTTTAAAAAATGAAGCGGAAGCTTCAAAATATTTGCACTATACCATAATGGCAAGATGATTTTGGAAGGAAAATGAGCCAAATGATATTCAAGTTTTGTATATACATGCAATTTATGAAATTTAAATCAACAGTTTGGACGAATGTTTTTTCCAAGTATACTTACATATAATATACATATGCATACATCATAATACATGCATAAGTATACATATACGTACTTAGGCTTAGTTTTATTAGTTTAAAATAATACCACCCCAATATTGAGAAAAGGATTAAGATTCCAGAATAAGTCAACATGAAAGAGAGAATAATAGGACAAAAGAAACAAAATGTTATTTTGTTCTATATTTTTTTTAAAAAAATGTAGGACTTAATAATAAAAACATACAATTATATTCAACAATTCCAGTTCAATCTTCATAACTTTAGTCATAGTTCTGAATCTAATTCTCATGACTTATTAGAAAAACCTGAGAATAAAAAGATGCTAGATGCTTAAAGTAGGACATATTTGATGTTGGACACTCTGAAAATGGCAATTATTGATATACATTCTAATTCAACATTTTGCACTGTCTATGATGTCAACAGTTCATGTCTCTAAATTTGTAACGATAACATCTGTAAAACATGAATTGTTCTACACAATACAAAAATTATATTATAGTAATACAAATAATGTTTTCAGTCCCAGAACAATCATTAGTCGTGTGTAAAAAGATACGAAACTTTTTAACAAACTATAAATTTATTTTAACGACAGCCAGCAGGTATACTGTTGGGTGAACTTGTAAACTAACACACTAATGGCGTCTCCCGCCAAACCCAGTTCTTCGTTCTAAAAACAAGGATGTTGTCATCCCGCAACAGATAAAAACTGGTTTGATGGAGTGCGAATAGCATCACATACATGTAAACCAACGACAACAAAAGTAGTAATGAAATAAAGACATTGAATACACACAAAAATACAAACAATAGGTATTGAATGCAAAATAGGTCCAAACAATTATATTTTTCTGCCTGTGACACTAAATAAATGTTTATCCATTTATATTTATGTTACACTAGAATGTCACAAGATTATATTTACTTCACTTCACTAACTTTAAAATTTATGATCTTATGACAAGATATATGGAACAATATTGAACCTCTTGAGCATAAATTTGAATTTGCTCAAAAGCATGAAAACTTTCTGACTACCAAGAAAATTAAATTCAAATTCAGTAGAATATAAATGATGGTAACAGAAGTTGATTTTGCTAGAAGATAAAAGGAATTTCTGCCTAGATAAAATAAAAGTGATGCTTTTTCTAGAACTAGAATTCTTCAATATGTTATAATTTGAAACATTTGATAAGTATGAGAAATATTTTGAAGTTCTAAAAAATATGAAGAATTAGATACTTTAAAAAATGTCATGTTTGAAGGATACCTTTGCTGTTAATCCAGAAAGAATAACAGGCCATCAGTAATTATATAGTCAGTTGAAAACATTAGTATTAATTATAAGTTAAATGAACATGAAAACAATTGCTTTGCATTGAGGATCTGTAATGGATTAAATGAGTATCTCCTTCTTAAACTAGAATCACGAGTGCAAAAAGCAAATAAGATCATCGCAGAAGCAAGGCAAAATAATTAATTTGTTTCTTGGTGATTGCAGTGATAACCAATGAATATTGTATATTATTAAAGTGACCAAAAATAAAGTTTCCAGACATTCATTGGAACAGGATTGCATAAAATGCAGATGACACAATATGAGTATCAGATAATTGAAAAAAAAATTGAAGATGAAAGAAATATGAACAGATTAAAAATCAAATTTCCAAGATTTTTAAATAGCTGAATAGACATTCTAATTGCCAATACAATGAATATTCACAACAGTATATGTATTCATTTACACTCCTGTAATTCCTGTATGCATCATATGTTAGTTTCATCTGGTAATTAATAAACATAAGAAAATATATAATGAAGCTCAACTTATAGAATGGTTAAAAAAATATTACTACATATTACACTATATACAATGACCAAAATAAATTCATAAGAAATAATATATAATTAAAATGAAAATAACTTTTGCAAGACTAAGATACCTTATTTAATCTAAAAAATATATTTATAGAAAAAAGTAGTTATAGTAAAATACAATTTCCAAAGTTAAAATATTTTAGGAAAGAAAATTATGAAGAATTTTTACAGAATGATATTGTTCTTATTAGAAAACAATGATATTGAAATATTCAGTTTCACTGTTTTTACAAATCACAAATATTTTGACTCACCTAAAAATGTTTTCAATGTTCCAATTGTAAGTGAACTTAGAGCAATTCTGAAAGATTCTAACGATTTTAAAAATATCTAAAAAGACAATATATATGAAAAGTTTAATAAATGATTGTAAAACATTTGTCAATTTACTCACAGACTACTTGAAACATGAATACATACTGTTCATGATGACTAAAATATAATAAATATACATAAAAATTTCTGACCTGAAAACCTTGATTTAAATTTCCAATTAGATTAGTTCTGGGAACAACCACATCCTCAAAATGAACTATTCCAGCTAAAATTTATCAGAATTATGCAAAATTGAATAACAAGAAACTCTTAAAAAATTATAACTATAAAAATTTATAATTTCTAAGAAATTCTATTTCTACAACAGTATTCAATATTAATTCTATACAGGTTTTGTGGAAAAGCCAATTCCATCATTTCTTTGCATTTATATTTAAGTAAACATTTTTTATAAGTGTTAGAATTATTAATTAAATGGCCCATGATATGCATCTTCATGTTTTTATCATAATTTTTTTTTTGTATATATATACATATATTTCCCACATTTGTTAATGTGGGAATATCTTTTATGAAATTTTCATTCTTGCTTATATGAAATGAGTCCTTATATATGGCAAGATGCCCTTTTTCGCAACTTTTGTGACATGCTTTTTTTTTTTTAAACTTGAATGAACAATATGCTATTTTGATTTTTTACAAATATTAAAACAAATTCTGTAATTTCAATAAAATAAAATACTATATCATCACAATTTTCTTGTATTAAAATAATATTTTTATAAATTCTTTTAAATATAATTTTTTTTACACATATGTGTGATGAATGATGTTATCACTTTTTTAGCTTTCCTTCTCATTTTAGTGTGCACTTTAAATTTAACAACCAACCAAATTGTCCCACTAATCTTCGAGTGAATCTTATTTCAACTTTGTCTTTCATCTAGATCAGGGGTCGGCAACCTGCGGCTTGTGAGCCGCATGTGGCTCTTTTGATGTAAAGTTGCGGTTCTCCAATTCCATATGAAAAAACTAATAATTTATTTTCAAAAACCTTAAAAAATAAGAAAATTTACTTTTAAGTATTTAATTTGTCAATAGCTTCTATTTTCATAATTGTTAATTACAAATCGCTATACTTAACATGACCGTATGCGATAAATTTGAACTATTGTTTTGTTCTTAGAGATGAGGCTCCGTGACCATGTTTATCTTTCAACCAATTGCATTTCATTTCCATCTCACCCAAACAGCCACCAACTACAGTTTAGACAACATGTTTAGACTCTAGACGTGTTGTCAGTCAGTCATCCTTGGGTACCGCGGTAGAAATTACATTGGATGTGTGTTAATTTCATCACTTGTGGTATGTGTGTGTCTATTCGCTTGTTGTTTCAAGAATACGATTTAGAATCGAATTATCTTCTGAAAGGTATGCACGCGTATAATATAATAAAATCAGTAACAAAATTCGATTACATATCTGAGGGACGTGTTAACGAAGTAACAATGGTAAATAAATTGTTTGCCATTTTAGATAGCTAAGTAAAAATTTAAGAAATCCTTTTTTCGACTTCGCCGCCAGCATGGCATGTGGTATAAAAAGAACTAAATAAGAAAACCGAGAATTCAATCAAGATTGGATGGAGTCATTTGCATTCATATGCGACACAGATGGCCTTACGACTTGTCTCATTTGCCCCAAAAAAATCGCTCACAATAAGAAGTCAAATTTGGAGAGACACTTCACTATAAAACATACCCAGTTTGCAGGTAATTATCCAACCGGTGACGTACGAAAAAGGCTGTTAAAGAGCTCAAAAAAAAGTCAAGTTCCATGCTAATTAACTGGGTGTAATCTTCCCGAAATGTAAATCTCGCAAGCTTTGCAGTATTAGAAATTGCAAAAAGAGGAAAACGATTCACAGATGATGAGTACTTCAAAGATTGTCACATACGTGCATCTCAAGAACTGCTTCGTGATTTTAAAAACAAAGCAGAAATCATGAAAAGCATAAAATATTTGCCAATATCTGTTAAAACGGTACAAGATATATATGCTAAATCGTCTACAAATGTAACACATATGCAAGTGGACGAAAATCATTTGGCTTCTGTCTTATCACTTGCTATAGACGAGTTTAACAACATAAATGACATGGCACGAGTTACCCTTTTCATCAGTTATATGTAGTCCCATGGTCCAAAAGAAGAACTGCTAAGATTGCTACAGCTCTCAGGGTAAATCATGGAGAAGATATGGAAAATGCTGCGCAAAATTGCCTGGAATACAATGGAATTGATATAAATAAAATCGTTTCTATAGCAACTGATGGAGCCAGAAGTCTGACAGGAATGCATAGAGGGGTAACATCAATTCTTCAGGAAAAAAAATGATAAACCACGAAATTCTAATGTTTCTCTGCATAATTTATCAAGAAGCACTTTGTGCCCAAACATTTTCAGCCGAAATAGTTGAAGTCAGAAATTTGGTAATTAAGATCATTAACAGTGCCTTGGCAAAAACACTCTACCATCACCAGCTTAAAAATTTCCTTGAAGAAATAGATAGTCAGTTTTCTGGTGCACAATAAAGTAAGATGGCTTTCCAGAGGTAATGTATAGCAACGTTTTCCTTTACGCTTGAGTGAAATAAAAACATTTCTCAATGAAAAAACATTAAACATCTAGAAATGGAAGAAGACAAATGCCTGCAAAAATTCAACTTCATGGTAGATATCACAATGAAACTAAATGAACTAAATATAAAACTGCAAGGAAAGGGCAACCCAGGCTACGCCTCTCTTGAAGTAGTAGTTTGTTTCAAAAAAAAAAATACTTCTTTTTTGTTGAAAACATGGAGAGTGGCAAATTTAAAAATCTGAATCAATTTCACAATAAGACCAATACAACTAATGACACGAATTACTTCAGCATAGCTTTAATAAACCTGATGGATGGATTCGCTGAGAGATTCGAGCAATTTAAAACAAACAAAAGAACTCTCGTGTTCATAGTAAATCCTTTCAACACAAATACAAATGAGATCACCATTGAGCCATTAGGAATTGATGCTGGATCGCTTTAAATGTAATTGTTGGATTTAAAAACCAAATACTTATGGAGTGGCAAGTTCACAGAACTCAAGTGCAAGTTGGAAGAGTTGGAGGTCCAGAAATGCATGCATATTGTGTAGCACAAACTCACAGCTCTAAAAGAAATTCCGCGAGTTGGGGCCCTCATATTCAGCGCATGGAATAGTCTTCCAGAACACTACAGTGAGGTGACGTTGGCAACTGAAGTGCTGATGATCTTCGGGTCGACATATTCGTGCAAGCAAGCGTTCTCTTGCATGAATATAATAAAAATTTAAAGTTATGAGTCAACTAACAACTAAAAATCTATAGTCTTGCTTGAAACTTAAGACAAGTTATAAGCCAGATTTAATCAGACTTTCAAAAGGCATGCAAAGCCAATGCTTCCATTGATGTAATTATCTATATATGTGTTTTTATATGAATAAATATTATTCCGTATTTAAAGTCATTTGTTTTAAATCAAAAATCAAATATGTATATGCAAATATTATAACACTAAAACAAAAAATTTAGTGGCTCTTTAAAAAGTGGGAATTTTTTTAAAATTGTAACTTTTGGCTCTTCCGTTTCATTAGGTTGCCGACCACTGATCTAGATTGTTCTTAATCATAAATCATGTGATGTCTATAAAAACTTTGATTTCAATTATCACTTGTTCTTTTCATCCTACATCTTGCAATGTGATGCACACTTTTTTCACTCTGCATCATCTCATGTTGCTAAGATTATCCTTTTGTAAATCCCACTTTCGATGTTGCTTCAATGAGTAAAAAAATATATATAACAAGATTATCATATCCACTTATATATATGCTTAGTTTTATCAAAAGAAAACTATTTTATGCCTATATCACTACATAATCTGAACAGAGTTAGGAATTATGTTTACATACATAAAGACTGCCTTTATTTTTGTTTTCACCCAACTAATATAGAACATGTATAAAATTATAAATAGAATTTTTGATTGAAGAAAAACTGCATATTAAGCAAACACTAAATTAGCAAAATTAAATAGTTTGAATTCCCTACTGTTTTTATGATGTTATTATTTATATAATACAATCAAAGAAAAAGAGGGGGGGATGAAACATACTCTGAAGACCTCGAAGACAGATTTTGTCATGCAGAGTAACATTCAAACCTTTACTATTTTTCTCAACAAGAAATGCTGATACATCCTGCTGATGTGGATTCTGTAAGAAAAAAAATACTTCAAAAACATTGGTTAAATACAGAGTGAGAATTATAAAAATTATCTACTCATATATAAAACTTGCTCAGTTATATAGCTTAATAGAAACAAACCAGATATATAAATTAAATTATGCACTCATGAAATAACTCAAATATAATATTAAAAACAATTTTCCTAATTTTTTTTTTTACAGATAAACAGAAGTTATCAAAATTCATCATATTTTTTAAAGGAATTAAATATCAAAAATTACTTAAGATCATTTCTTTCCAAAATCAAGCATCATATAGAATAATGATGGCTCTTGAACATATATAAATTGTTGAAAAAAATAATACTAAGTAATAGAGCAATCAATGTCAAATACAGAACAATCAGGCAATATTTATCAGCATTAATAACTTCTGTTTATTTTAAAAGTGTCAATCAGCAGTAGATAAAATGAATTAACCAAAAAGAAAGCTTAATTGCATAAAATAATCACCGTGACTAAGTTAAACTCACCAGGAACATTAACTGATCTTTCTACACACAGGAATAATCTCTTAAGTATAGAATTGGCAGTTATATTGGTCAAGAAGTTTGTTCCATTATTCAATGATTTTGGTTAATCTGCAGCACTTCAAAACTCATGAATGTTTTGCCCTCTTTTTTAGAATGTTGAATAAAGTTCTAGAGTACAAAGAGATACTCTTTCCCCTCTTACTACAAGTAGGAAAAAAATTTTTTTTTTATAGATATACAGACCATAGCATACCCTATTCTGAAAGTTAATTTTTCTCTTTGATTCCAGTTAATTTTATCTTAATTGTTTTCTAGATTTTTATGTTCTAAGAATCTTAAATAAAATTTCACCATTTTTTTTAAATCGAATTCAGTTATATTGACATGAGATGTTCATTATACTAAATTATTTAAAGGGAAAACATTTTTCCTACACATATTACAAATATATATATATATATCTTTTTAAAATTTACCAATATTTTATTTTCAATGATAACAAATGTTTAAATATACGTGTACTTAAATTTTTTTAAAAAAGTTACACATTTATTTGTTAAAAAAATTCATTGAATATCTAGATTATGAATAAAAGTCTTGAACACAACTTAGAAAGTGTTGCAACAAATAAGACCCTTTTTAATTAAAAATATGATTTTTCAAGTTTCTATCCATATAAACTTCTCTTTTATTACAGAAAATTTAGTTATCATAATACTGAGTAAGAAATATATAGCATTTCAAAAATAAAAACTTTTTTTTGTGTGTGAAATTTTAAAAAAAAAAAAAGAAAGAAAAAAAGAAAGAAAGAAAAAAAAATTCTTCCATTTCTTTACTTGTTTGCATTATCAATAAGTACAATTCAAAATCTTAAGAGAAAAACTTCGAAACAGAATTCAATTCGCTCATTTTTTAATGTTTTATGAATGCTGATCCTATATAAATCTTTGATAAATATACTAATCGAAAACATACTACCTCATAATATTCATTATTATTATTTGCACAATGCAAAGAGCTGATATATAAAACTGCATGAACAAATAATATAATCTATTTTTAAATAATAAATTTTTTTGAAAATTTCCTGAACTGTAAGTTACAAGATAATTCTCGCTAATAATTTCAAGAGATATGTTTATTTAAAATAGGAAAATTCTTCATAATTGCTTATCTACACTCTAAACAGCTCACATGACCAACATGTCACATTGTTTCCAGTGTCCAGAGACACTCATTATCATTAGTTATTGACAAAAGTCAGAAAAGCAACATATGCCCTATTAAGAACATATTCCTTGAAAAATTAGATGTCTCTAGAAAGTTAATATTCCATAGAAATATATGCATAAGTTAATATATTTTAAGTTTAAAAAACTCAAAGTATTTATTTGATTTATATATATTTTTAAGATTATTGAAATACATTTTTAATGTTATCAATTATGTAATTAATTTCTTTTTAAATAATAAAAATAGCTTTTAAAAATCCTTAAAAAAAAAAACAGACATATAAATTTATTTATTTAATTTTAATAGAAAAAAAAAACCTTTCAAATCAACTATAACAACAACAAAAACAAAAGGAAGGAAATTCACTTCTAACTATTTTACTAACTCATATATCAATTTGTCTATACAGTAAATTTTAAAAAACAATAATTAACTTACTAAACAATTCATATAAAAAGAAACAAACAATAATTGAAATCTAATAAAAATAGAGAGCTTTTATTGCTTTAGATTTTTAATTCTTATTTTGAGCAGTTATTTAATTGGATAAACAAGAATCATTACTTACTATTTGACTTTGTGTTTTTGCAAACACAATAAAAAGTCCGGCTATACCAGCATTGGTCACCCAAGACTTGGTTCCATTTAAAACAAAATCTCCATTTGCAGATTCCTTTGCAAAAGTGGACATAGACAGCAAATCACTGCCACTGCACAAGCAAAGAAATAAATTATTATGATTTACACTGCTTAAAATAATTAAGAGAACAAACAAACAAGTAAGAAACTTGTGTGAGAGCAACATTAAATAGAAGGTACAAATACAATAAAGCATAATTCAGAAAGAGAAAAGGCAAACAACAAAAAATACTGTCTGAGAAGTCCAATCATTAGAATGATGTCAGAAATATGAAGAGAAGCTCTGAGGCACTAATTTGCTATCACTTGATTGATTATTTATTAACAATGCACTTAGAAGCAACAAGAGGACTATTGGTAATAGACCTTGTACTTTTGAGTCTTGGTCAAGTGATGAGGACAACACTTGAGGCGGCATCTCCCACTCCAAACTTCCACACAAGGCAATTGGAGCCTCAACCAATTTAACCTTTTGAGGACGGCTGGCCGATCTATAGGCCAAAAGGAACATACCCTTAAAAGACGACGCTGACCGATGTAGCGGCCAGGCAGTGCTTTCCCCTCTAAACAGCTTTCGAATCAGCATGAGACCTATTATAGCCCTGGAACATCATCTGCTTGACCGATTTCTTTTGTATTCAGAAGGGAGGGGGATAGAGCTTCCTCTTTCACCCTTATCTAAAAATCCCTCTTTTTACAACGTTTTTCTGAATTTCACTTGGTGTGTGTGTGTGTGTGTGTGTGTGTGTCATCAAATTTTCGATCGTTAATTTAACCAACTTCCCATCAAGCTAGAGCTTTGAAATTTCGGGAATCGTTCGTACTCGCCTAACAATGCAATATTTATTCGTTTGCGACAAGTTTTAACTCATATTTCAATAATTTTAATAAGTCAAAATATTCTTTCCTCGAGGCGCTTTTAGGATTCAGGGAAAAATTTCTTTCCCCCTCTGGGAGCACCGGGCACTCCCCACGCAGCATGAGGTTATCGTAAACCTTTTGTACTCACAAAGGGGAGATACTATCTCCCCTTTACAATCTCCGAGATAGTAAGGGTTGCTGACTTTTAGTCAGTAATCATTCGCAAGAAAGAAAGTTTCCAATATTAGGCGCCATGTCTTATCACAATAATTTTTTCTGAATTCTGGTTCCCATTTTTTTTTTAATAGAATGACTTACAAACTTTCAAATGCATGTTTTGATTTTATATTATGAATTTTTTAATACGCTCACAAATGTCTCTTTTTAAGTAAATTTTAAAGATAAAATAACTAACAGTATTAACTAATATTTCAATAATTTTCTCTAATAAACTTTGCCACCATATAAAAACGTTGCTTTTAAAAACGTTGGTTTTTATATCGAATTATTACAACGTTTTTCTGAATTTCACTTGGTATGTGTGTGTGAGTGTGTGTGTCATCAAATTTTCGATCGTTAATTTAACCAACTTCCCATCAAGCTAGAGCTTTGAAATTTTGGGAATCGTTCGTATTCGCCTAACAATGCAATATTTACACGTTTGCGACAAGTTTTAACTAATATTTCAATAATTTTAATAAGTCAAAATATTCTTTCCTCTAGGCGCTTTTAGGATTGCGGGAAAAATTTCTTTCCCCCTCTGGGAGCACCGGGCACTCCCCGCACCGCATGAGGTTATCGTAAACCTTTTGTACTCGCAAAGGGGAGATACTATCTCCCCTTTACAATCTCCGAGATAGTAAGGGTTGCTGACTTTTAGTCAGTAATCATTCGCAAGAAAGAAAGTTTCCAATATTTGGCGTCATGTCTTATCACAATAATTTTTTCTGAATTCTGGTTCCCATTTTTTTTAATAGAATGACTTACAAACTTTCAAATGCATGTTTTGATTTTATGAGTATTATGAATTTTTTAATACTGTCACAAATGTCTCTTTTTAAGTGAATTTTAAAGTTAAAAATAACTAACAGTTTTAACTAATATTTCAATAATTTTCTCTAATAAACTTTGCCACTATATAAAAACGTTGTTTTTAAAAACGTTGGTTTTTATATCGAATTATTTCCTTTATGCTCAAATTCTCACTAGCGGTGAGTGAATAGTTATTTTTGTAAGTGATTTTGTCATCTTGATTACTTAATCAATTCATTTTAAATTAATTTGATTTTTTTAAAAAAAAATGCCTAAACGTAAAAGAGAACTTACCACTGAAGAGATTCAGAAAGTTTTAGCTGATTTAGAAGACAAAATTTTTGATGATTCTGAGTTAGAAAATGAGGAAGATGATTTAGATCAATCTTTAAATTTGAGTCCAGAGGTTGAAGATGAGGTTGTCTCCGAAGAACAAAATAAAATAATCTGGAACGACCCACAAATAACCCATAAAGCGACAATTTTACCTTTTACAGGAAATAATGTGATAAAAGGAGCCGCTGTACCATGTGTCACAGAAAGTGATTTTTTTAATTGCATATTTAAAAACTCTGTAGTAAGAAAAATTACAAAAGAGACAAACATATATGCAACTACAATTTTTGCTGGACAATTTTTTTACTAATACACGTATAGCTATGTATTTTCCAGATTTAAAAGTACCTCAGTTCTACATTTTTATTAACTTTTATACCTGTAAAACTACTT
>BMAW01132877.1:387123-491554 GCA_019974015.1 Nephila pilipes
AAAAAAAAAAAAAAAAAAAAAAAAAAAAAAAAAAAAAAAAAAACTTTTTTTAATCATGTATAAACAACAAAAAAAAGAGAAAAATATTTGCAACCAAAAAAATTACAGAAATATTTGTTATAGATTTTCAAAACTATACATTGTAGTCTTTCGAATTTATAAAAGCAAGAAACTAACTCCGACATTTTTTATTATGACAATTGATGTATAAAAGTTGAGTCTTCGAAACAAAAACTATTAATTCCGATATTTTTTCTTTCAAATTTGTAGGAGACGAATATTACGAATTCTTTAGCATAAGAAAAATTCCCCAATTTATACAAAAACCTTAGAAACAAGAATGAAATTTTTGCTTTTGTTATATATTATACTTTAAAAGTTCTACAGAATTGGATTTCCTGATTTTTCGAAATTTAAAAGAAGTTTTTTTTTGAAAAAAATTATAATAAGTTTCTTTTATAATAATAATTAAGAAAAATTTTGTAAAATGCTCTAAAATATATTTGAAAAATAAATATAATCAGAATCTAACAGATAGTTACATTGAAATAAAAAAAAAATGTGTTCGCTTTCTTTTTTTTTTCTCGCCTATTTATTCATGAGTCGCACTTTTTATGTACGATAGTAAAAAAAAAAAGGAATGTTCGGGTGCGCTCTAAGGCTATTGAACGTTTGAAACTCTGAATAGAGAATCAGATGGCTCTTGTAAATGAGCATGAAAAGCAAGTTGTAAAAGCTCTCATATAGACAAAGAATGCTTCTCCCTCGAGATTATTGTTGATTCTTTCAGGTTTTTGGTCATTATTGATTATCATATGCCTTTTTGGTGTAATAAAACCTAGAAATGAACATCTGCCTTCTTGTAAATTTTCAAGGTTGCTTTCATGTAGCCGGAAAACTATTCTTCCGTGGTTCTTCCTCTTATTGCCGTAATAAAGCTAAAGAAAATGCATTTCCTTTTCAGTTACATTGTCGGACATAGGATAAATAGAAACTATGCCGACCAACTTAAAAGAAGGCCTTCTACTGTGCGAACGTTATCGGGAAAATGTAAATAACCGTTCAGAGAACTGATATTGAGTTAGATTTTGAGAGATAATGTAAAAAGGACCCAGTCAATTAGGGGACTGTCCAAACTGTTGGCCTTCCTCAAAAGTAGGCCTTTGATAATTGAATTTAATATTAATGCCACATCAACAGATAAAGACTAATTCCAATACTTTAAAATCACTATTTTATTTACAACATTAATTAACTTATTTACAATACATTATTAGCCAAAGTCTCATCACAATCCATGGCCAAACATCCAAGAAGCCAGCTAGCCAGTCAGTCATCACACTTCAGCCATCCTCTCAAATCTAATCAGATCTCCTTTATATATCTTCGGGAATCTGCATTCGATACCGTCAACTTGACAGTTACAAATCGGCATCCAATGAAAAACAACTTCATATGACGTGATAAAAAAAAAACACCGTCGAATGCAAATTCCCGATTCCATTGCCAGATGCGTGAGATGACGTCATATCGGAAAACGTAATTCCCCATGATTACCGCGATATGACAACACAAACAAAGTGGGGGGGGGAGGGAAAAAACGACATTTGAAGCTAAAGTCTTCCTTCGCTTTGAAAAAAGTAAAGAAAAATTGTTGTCAGTTATTTCTAAACCGACTGAGGAGTCTATGCGTTGAGAAGGAAAGGGTTTTGTAATTATTCTGAATGTTGATCGAAAGAGTTGGCTTTGGCTCTATCATATGCGCAAAATCACACACAAAAATCAGTTTATTATCGCACAAAAATCAGAGCAGTAATCTTTCAATTCAAGCAATATTATGCAATTCTTTTGAAATTTTAAATAAAAAGTAAGGATTATCCAAAGGTTAAGAATATAACTTTTTGTATGAAAAGTGAAAAAAAAGGTAAGAAGCTCCAGTATGTTGTCATTACTTGCAAAAGAAACAATTAAGTATAAATAAGAATCATATATTCCTTTTATATAAACAAGATTACCGAGATACGTGAAGCTCCTTAAAAATGTTTGCAATCATAATATTTTGTCTTCGATATCAGCTTATTGTTTGCGTTTCACTACAAGTATTCTAAAAATTCAAAGCATTTCCTCTTTTTTTACTAATGAAAACATTTATTACTGTTGGAAAAAATATAATTTTAAATTTCCTATGCGCATTTAAAGAATTTATTTTTAGGAACACGTAGGTAAACTGATAAATTATTAATATTTCATTTACAAGTAACATAAGGGACAAAGTAATAAGACGGACCTCGTAATTTAAATGACAATCAAATAACAAGAACGATAGCCGAGCTAGAGCATCCACTTCTAATTTCCACACCACGGCAACGTAAGGATTGTGATTTAATGCGTATCAGCTCTTCTACATGTTGGAACACCTAATTGTCACCTTTTTTCGATAAAAACATGTGGACACTATAATGTGGCACTATTTAACAAAGGTCAACATTTATAGCCTTAAGATACTCACATTTTAGAGCATAATGCGAAACACCTTTTTTTAATGGTTTTGCTTTTTATTCATCTCATTTATTTGCCACAGTGAATATTTTATCATAATTTTCAGCATATATAGGAAGAATTAGATCAAAGAAAAATAAAGTTTTAATTTTTGAAAAATGCTTCTTAATAAAATTTAGACTTAATCTTAGGATTCATTCAGAATTATGAATTCTAATGTATCACAATATAATGGATTATGGAACAATAAAAAATGACAATTATATATCAAATCTATCATTACTTCATGGAAGATATATAAGAAAATTCTTAAGAGGGTTTAAATTTTTAAGATTTTTCTGGCATGTTCTAAAAGAGAAAAACAATTATAAATTAAGTAATAATGAAGTTTCCAAAAGATCATAGTTGATTTATGATGATATGTCTATTGTTATACAAATGCTGTGAATACTTATAAGAGCTTTTAAACTTATTTCATTATCGATTTGAGAAAGTCTGAATTTTACATTATAACATCAAGAGACAGGATCAGCAATTTTGCTTTTTATTTTATCTTGTATTCCTGATTATAATTACGTGCAATTTATGAAGTATCATATTATTTACTTCTTATTTCTAATTTGATTATTTTAAGTTTTAACACCAGGTGTGTATCAAATTCCTGCATTTAAAAGAAATAAAAATAAATTTAAAATATTTTATATCTAGTTTAATGAATTTACTGAAAATCAAAATATAAATAAATGTTACTTGAATAATATCAATTAAATTTGGTTTACTTTATTGTGTGTACCTTTGTCTACAATGAAATAAGCGTTTCATTTTTTTTATGCAATGCTTTATATTATCATCATTGTTTTGTGCTATTTCTCTCAATGCTCTTAATAATATTGAAGAGGAAATCTAGGTGAAAAGCAGCTTAAATTGTTAAGAAATAATTTCTTTTTTAAAAAAATAAAATAAATAAATTTCTCAAATTTTCTTGAACTGAAATCGTAATTACTACATTGAGTTCTCCAAGAAAATATGATTCCCTAAGAAAGGGAGACTCTTTGTATTTAGGGACTTTCTAAGCCGCGAACATCCCCATTGACTGCGGACATCAGCAACTATCCTGCTTCTTTTGTACGCTTATGTATGGTGCCATCAATCAGAGATAAAAAAAAGGGGGAAGTAAACATTGCCTAAAGCGCCGTCTTTAAGGACCTTTTCCTCAGAAGACCAGCCGTCTTCAAAAGGTTAATATGCATCAGCCCTGCTACATTACGGGTCTTTGGTGGCATTAACTTAATGAAAACAACATTGACTATGAGTTCACGACCATAACCACTAGGCTACCATAGCCTCAATTTGTTATCAGATATTGGTCATTAATGTGAATAATCTTGGTTTGGTCAATGACTATCATTTTCCTGTTTCTTGGGATTGATACCACAGCCAAGAAATTATGCTTCTTGCCAATCCAACAAATTCCAGTTGGCTCATCTATGTTTGTTCTAGTTGAAAATTTGATAATTTGGCAAGCCATGGATTTTAGTAAATCACTTTCTTGTGACATTTTCCAATAATTTTTGTGAAAAAAATCTTCAAACAATTGTAAACCATCAATAAGATACTAAAAAAATGTGAGTCTCAGTTTAAATCTAATTTCAGCTTTTATATGTTTTTCTGGTGTTTGATGTCAGACATTCGTTTGCGTAAAAAGATATCTTCTGACTTCTGCCATGTTACTGCTATGCCGATTTCTATTAAACCTCACTTTCAAATCACAGAAATGAAAACCATCAAAGAAATACAGGAAAGTTTCTGATAGGTGCAGAGATTACAAAATAATATGATCTTTGAGCTCTGATTGCACCATATACTAGGGCTGGTATCTTTTCCTGCATATAATTATATTACCTATTTAGACCAGGGGTTGATATTGTATTTTTTTTTAAAGGCTAGATTGTAAAATTTTTAGGCTCAGGCCAGGTAGAAATTCGAAGATCATTACATAAGCAATTCTATTCCTAGAGCAAAAAAAAAAAATTGGTACTATTTTTTTTTACTAGAAAGGAATACTTTTACATATTAATTATATACACATGCTGATACTTACAAAAAAGTATTTCTGTTTATTAGTAAACGTAAATTAAGTCTTAAAACCTTCTACTAATACGATGAATGTAATTTTTTTCTCTGATAATATTTCATTTTACTGGAGTTGAAAATTATACCTCCTACTAGCAAAGTTTTTTGCAAACAGTCATATTGTAAACATAAGCTATTTGAGATTTATTTCCCTTCGACTAACATCTGGGTGTTCTTTTTGAGTTTATATTTAATTTTTCAGCTTCTTCCGAATCATATGGAACATGATGAAAATTAAATAAGCTTCGGAAGAGGAGTGAATAGATATAATCACGTTGTATAAAAGTGACAGAGAACTGATTTGAAGGAATTAGGGTTGTAGGAATAAGAAGATTGTCAGTGTGATGTGCCCAGAAGTAAACTGACATGTTTAGCAGATTTGGTGAGATTAGGACTCAATGCTATCAGAGCTAGGGACTGAATTCACAGAATCACATGATAACATCATAAACAAACTGCCATGATCTGTGTTCACATATTATTTCCCTATATGCCAGTTGTATATATCTTGTATATACAATTTTATTTCAATTAATATATTTAATAATATAATATTTCTTAAATTATTTATATTCAGCAGGAATGAGCAGATTTGTATGTATCTATTGTCTGATTCTTGTTTAATTGGGTCATCAAAATGTCGTTCAGTAAGCTAAGCCTATTTAAACTTGCTTCTGGTGCTTGATTGTATAATTATGTAATATAAGCTTCAAATAATTTTCTGCTTTAAAAAAATAAGTTATTGAACTGGTAATAGCCATTGGGTTGTTTTCACAATTTTGTTTTGGCAAAGTTCATTTAGTATTTCAAATTATTTCATTTATATTGTTATGTATCAAAAGATAATCGGTTGATTCGAACATATTAAATATAAAGGCTTCTATATTGATTCTAGTGTTGCAATTATTCTAAACCATCTGAAAAAGTATCTTTCATGTAATAAAGACATTTTATTTATCGGACTAATTCTGTTCAAATAAAGCACCATTGGATTTAAAATAGGATTAAACAATTTTCTCTTTTAAACAAGATACATAATTTAGATGTAACAGTCATAAATGATTTCTGATTTAAAGAGGTGTAATTTTGAACCTTGAATTATAGTTTTTTAAAATTTGGGTAAATTACTAGTCTGCGGGGGCCACTTGGTGAAATTTTTGAAATCGTGCCAAGATGGCACCGAAAGTGGGTATTTTAAAACCTGATGCTTCCAGAAGCGGAAAAAGATGGCATCATCTGCAGAAGACAAATTTTGAAATAAGTTGCCATTTAAATCAAAAGAAAGGAAATGTAGAAATTGTAGTATCCGAAAGACAAATTTTGAAACAAGATGGCGTTTCCGCTGAAAGAAAGGACATTTTGAGGAAAAGGACTGAAAAAAAGTTTTTCATTCAAAAAAACAAATACATCATAAAATGAAATTCCACTCAACGTGTGTGCTTCTAATTACCACGAATTTAAACAAATGCATTAACATTTCAAAAATCTACAAACTTTCCTCAAATAATATTAAATTAAATTTTAAAGAAGATATGCAAAAATACTTTTTTTAAATACTAGAAAATCACAGTTAAATTTGGATGTTTTCATAATTATAACAAAATGTTTGTATGTAAACCAAACAAATTTGCAGCCATTATTTCAGCTTGTCAATAGAAGAATGACTAAATACCTTTTTACTACAGCAATCCAAAATTTCAATTTTTGCATTAATTTTGGGTGGAAAATATATAAAACAAAGTTTTGTGATAATTTTTCATTCAATTAAAATGTAGTATATTTAGTAAAATGTAAGTTACTTAAGCTTATGAAGCATAATACATTTCACAAATGAATACAAGACTTGTTTACATTTTCGGGTATCATATGGCCAAGTTATCATGTGATAGTGACATCGCTTGAATTTAGTCCACTGTACGAAACACTTGCATCTCATTTCTGATAAGAGAATTCTTTGATAAATTATAGAAGTTGTTAGTACTTGAAGATAGGATAGTAACAACGGAGAGCATTTGTAGTTACGCATATTTGAGGAGTTAATAAATATATTTTAGATATAACTGACTATTTTAATAGGTCTGTTCTTGAACTTGAAATAAATTTAGATCTTGTGATTAAATTTACAATGACAGACAAGATGGGTAAATGGATACCATTACAATATGTTAATAAAGATCTGTATTATTCTCAACTAGACTATCAGTCATTGCGTTACAGCCACCGACATATATAAATTAAATGCTTGCTAATCTGTTTCATGTGGGTACAATAACATGTTTTAAAGAGTGCTGTACAATTAAACATGTCAGTCCATTTATATATGTCAGTGATTAGAATGCATAATTTGATTTTGAATTTTTTTTTCACATTAAAACAATATAAACTTGTGGGTTATAATTTACCAATCCTTAGATTAAACTGTCCGACTTTATATATCAGTTATATCCTTAACAACAACAACAAAACAAACAAAAAAAAAAAGAATAATAATTTTTCTTCCATTACCCATAAGTCTGTAACCTCTGCTAGCTGCATATAATCTTTGTTTCTACAACTTTATGTAGACTGCGAATGGCAACAGCAGAAGAAAAAAAAGATTCAGTTTGTTGTTCTAATGTTTGAAATTTAATGCCATGAATAAATAAATATTTTGTTTTAAAATTTAAAATGAAAATTCTTTTTGCACAGAAAATAATATATTAAGATGTAGCAAACCACTACATTATTAATTGGTGACCCTGTGAATTGTTAAAGTTTAATATTATGGCGACAACCGATAAATTGGAATGCCCATCGGAAGCTGCTGATTCTTCGGAAACTATGAAGGTAAGCATAAAAATTCCACCATTTTGGACAGATAAACCTGAAATTTGGTTTTATCAAATAGAAGCGCAATTCAAAATTAATAGAATAACTAATGAAGATATAAAGTTTAACTAATTTGTCGCACAAATGGAACCTAAGTATATCAATACTATTTGGGACATAATTACTGATAAATCTGAAAATAAGTATTCTTTGGCCAAGGAGCGTTTATTAAATGCATTTAAAGAAAGTGAAAACAAACGCATCAAACGCCTTTTCACTGGCATTAAAATTGGCGATATGAAGCCAAGTCATCTGTTGCAAAAAATGAAATCTGTCGCAACTACAGATATTTCAGAGATGGTATTGAAAACATTATGGATGGAACAATTGCCACATCATATTAAGCATATATTAGTGGTTAGTGATGAAGATATTGATAAATTGGCGATTATGGCTGATAAGATTTATGACATGCATTCACAAACTGAATTGTATGAAACCCACTCAAACCAAGTCGCCAATTCGAGCATGTCACCAAATAACATTTCACTATTATTGGAAAAGATATCTTTGTTGGAACAGAGGATTGAAGAATTGCATTTCCATCGCCAATCAAATGAGAGAAGTCGCAATGTAGAAAAATATAACAGATCATCATTTAGAAGTAGAAGCAGAAGTCGGAAGCATTACGATCCGAAAGGTAATCTTTGCTATTATCATTTTACTTTTGGATCTAGATGCTTTCCAGAAAAATGTAGGCCGCCATGTAATTGGAAGAACCAGGAAAACTTGCATTCGCAGCAGAATCAAAATTAGCGGTCAGTTCTGCTGCTGATGAATTAAATAATTGTCGCAAATTTAATTATAGACTTTTTGTATTTGACAATAAAACTGGGATTAAATTTTTGGTTGATAGCGGTGCCAATGTGATTCTTATTCCAGCTTCGTGTGGTGACAAAGTAATTGGCAATTTTAAGCTTTACGCCGCCAATGGTACTGAAATTCCCTGTTTTGGACACAAAATTTTAACTCTGGATTTAGGACTTCGCCGAGATTTTCAGTGGCCATTCATCATAGCCAAAGTCAATAAAGGAATTTTGGGTGCCGACTTTTTAAACCGATTTAACTTATTGATTGATATCAAAAACAAAAAATTAATTGATGGTGTAATTAAACTAGGCATCATTGGCGAAATTACATCTTCAGCTGATGAATTGAATGTAAGCACCTTAAACAAAAATAATAAATTTTCTGATATTTTGGCCCAGTATCCAGAAATAACAAAACTTGATTTGCTAATTTCTAAAACAAAACACAATGTTGAACATTATATAACCACTGATGGTAAACCCATTTATTCCAAACCAAGACAGTTAGATCCAAAAAAATTAGAAATAGCTAAACAAGAATTCAACTTTATGCTCGAAAACGATATTATACGGCCATCAAAATCACCATGGGCAAGTCCACTTCATTTAGTCACGAAAAAGGACGGTACTCTGAGACCGTGCGGTGATTATCGCTGCTTGAATGATATTACAGTACCAAATCGCTATCCTTTACCCAGAATTGAAGACTTCCATCATATTTTAAAAGGCAAAAAGATATTTTCTAAACTTGATTTACTTAAAGCTTATTATCAAATTCCCATAGCAGAAGAAGATAAACAAAAAACAGCGATTATAACACCATTTGGACTTTTTGAATTTAATGTAATGAGTTTTGGCTTATGAAATGCTCCTTCTACTTTTCAAAAATTTATTAATACAGTTTTCATTGGATTAGATTTTATTTTTCTGTATTTGGATGACATCTTAATTGCGTCAGAATCTGAGGAACAGCATAAGAAACATCTTACGGAAGTATTTAGTAGACTTCAGAAATACGGTCTACGTATCAACTTATCAAAATCAGTAATGGGAGTAAACAAATTAGAATTTTTGGGATATTTGATAACACCAAATGGTTCAAAACCTCTTCCAGAGAAAGTACAAGCTATAACAAATTATAAACTTCCTGAAATTATTCACGATCTTCGTAAATTTTTAGGAATGATTAACTTCTATAGAATGTACTTAAAAGATGCAGCTAATAACTCAAGCTCCATTAAATGAATATCTAAAAGGTTTAAAGAAAAAAGATCGAAGGAAAATTCTATGGACAGAAGAAGCAAAGAAGTCCTTTGAAAAATGCAAAGATTTAGTCAGTGCTGTTTTGTTAACCTTTCCCAATCGAGATCTACCATTAGCTTTATTTACAGATGCCTCTAATTTTGCAATTGGATCTGTTCTACAGCAATATGAAGATGCAGATTGGAAGCCAATAGCATTTTATTCCAAAAAGTTAAATGATACTCAAAAGGCTTAAAGTACATATGATCGAGAACTTTTAAGTATATATCTCTCGATCAAACAATTTAAACATATGCTAGAAGGCCAAGAATTTACAATATTTACAGATCACAAGCCGATTAACATATGCTTTTAAACAGAAAAATGATAAAGCATCACCAAGGCAATCTGTTGAATCAGTTTCGGACATTGATTATGATAAAATAGCAGACGTACAAATCAGTAATGAAGAACTAAAAGAATTATTAAATGATAGCAAAAATTTAAATTTTAAACAATATCCCTTACCCTCAGGAAAAATTATTTGGTGTGATATTTCAACTTCCAATATTCGACCTTTCATACCACAACTGTTTCGAATGAATGTTTTCCATAAAATACATGACCTAAACCATCCTGGTATCAAATCGTCAGTGAAGCAAATAGCATCAAGATTCATTTGGAAGAATATTCAAAGATATGTTAAAGAATGGGCTAAAACTTGCATTAATTGCCAGAAAAATAAAATTATTCGGCATACACAGTCAAAATTCAATTCATTTGAAGAACCCGATGAAAGATTTAGTATTATACATATTGATATAATTGGACCATACCCACCATCAAATGGCAATAAATATTGTTTAACATGCATCGATCGTTTTACCTGTTGGATGGAAGTTATACCTATCAAAAATATCACCTCAGAAACAATCACAAAGGCATTTTATGCAAATTAGATTTGTCGTTCCATACACCATAATTACTGACAGAAGAAATCAGTTCAGATCAGAGCTTTTCAGAAGTTTAGGTATTATTTGCGGAATTAAAATGCAAACAACTACATCGTACCATCCTCAAAGCAATGGCAAAATTGAGAGACAGCATAGAACACTAAAAGCAGCCGTTAGAGCTCACGATTCAAACAAATGGAGTGAGAATTTACCAACTATACTCCTAGGCATACGTGGATCTCTACGTGAAGATACCAATTGCTCCATTGCAGAAATGGTCTATGGTAAATCACTAAAGCTTCCTGGTGAATTCTTTCTAGAACCGAAAACAAAATTAGAACTAGATACCTTCACTAGCGAACTACGAAAACAAATGAAAAAATTAAAACCAGTTAAAAACAGGTGTAAAAGAAAACAAAATATATTTTTCCATAAGGATTTGAAGTTGTGTTCACATGTATTTGTTAGAGTGGACCGTGTCAAGAAAGCATTAGAATCTCCATATGAAGGACCTTTTCCTGTGGTTGCCAGATATGACAAATATTATACCTGAAAAATTAAGGGAAAATACATCAATGTTTCCGTGGATCTATTAAAGCAAGCTTATTTGTTAGACTCAGGAGAAGATGATTTCCAAAACTTAACAAGTAAAGAAAAAGAAAACACCCAACTAAACAGAGACGACAATGTTAAGATGGAGTATACAAAATTTAAAACATCACGTAGTGGACGAAGAATTACTTTTCCAGCACGTTATGGAGATTATGTGAATATTTAATGTTATATAACAATTTTTGATACAGAGTTTGTAAATATTTTGTAAATAGCTTTTATGTATTTTACTGCAATGTATATATTCATTTGATATTAATCACTATTTTCTTCTTGTATCGCAACTATATGTTGCTTGGAAGGGGAGTAGTGTAACCTCTGCTAGCCGCATATAATCTTTGTTTCTACAACTTTATGTAGACTGCGAATGGCAACAGCAGAAGAAAAAAAGAGATTCAGTTTGTTGTTCTAATGTTTGAAATTTACCGCCATGAATAAATAAATATTTTGTTTTAAAATTTAAAATGAAAATTCTTTTTGCACAGAAAATAATATATTAAGATGTAGCAAACCGCTACAAGTCTGTTGCAATTGAAAAAGACCAGCTACTACCTCCCTATTAGGGATTAAATATCCCCTTATAATGCATATGCAGGCTTTATTCCATTTGAGCCTTTTGCCTGTTTCACTCCTATGAGAAATTGAAGCTGTTTTGTGTCTTTCCTGAATTGCTCATAAGCTGCATGGGCTATCTAATTTCTCCGTGATTTTTACTGCTTTGTCCATACCTGTTCTATTTTTAATATCATTATAACTTTTCTGTCATTATCATTTAATATCATTAAAATTAGTCATTTTTAAGTAAGTAAATGAACTAGTTGCAATGGGAAAACAAATGCAAACTAATAGTATTTTTCAAGCAAACTGTATGTTTAACTTTTCCATTAAGCACTCTTGTCAGAAGAATAGACAGCTTCCACTTACAAATGTGAAATTAACAAAAATATGCAATAAAAAAAAACATTAAATTTTTTTTTATCGAATTTATGAAAAATATGAAACAGTACAGTGATGAAATTTTATCAGATTTTATTTTTAATTTTTTTTTTCTTTTAGGGTCTGTCTGTATTAGAAAGAAAAATCTACAATCTATATATTACTTAATAATTAGTTTCCTTTTAAAGTTCCATTAAGAATGCATTCATTATCAATCATTGACATGGAAGTGAATGAATATAAGAAATATTATTTTCTAAACAATCAAGATCAAAAAACTTAATCAAACTCTTAAAATCAATTAATGAATGAAAATACACACAAACACACACATTCCCACAATAGACTGATTGTTTTTCACCAAAGCATTCACATTAGTTTTGACACTTTATAGATAAATCTATAAATAAAATATTCATCAAAGAGTTTTGTTACTAATTGGAAAGATTTACAATCTCTTCTGTATTACAACACTCATTCTACACACACATATCTATAATATAACTTCCTGCTAAATAAACATTCTTTTTAAAAAATTCCTGAGTTATAGAAGGAAAAAGTTGTTGTTTTAAAAGAAATTATTATTCCACTCAGCATTTTAAAGTCTCATTTAAAACCCAATAAACTGATCATAAATAATAAATCAGATCACACAATAAAAGTAAAAAAACATACCTTTCCATTTCAGAGCAGCATAAAGCTCCAATCAGTTCTCCAGAGGCCATTTTAGGAAGATACAGTGATTTCATAGTTTCTGAACCGAAGTGTAAAATAGCCTAAATAAAAAATAAAAATGTTGAGGTTTTGTACTAACACATAATTTATCACTTTCTAAAAAGTCCTTCCCACTAAAACTAATATTTACAATACTCACTTTCTGAATTACAAAACACAAAATGCATTCTTTCATAATGGTTTTGGAATCCAACTTTAGGCTTGATAATACGGATAAAAAATTTTTAAACAATTAAATAATGAAATAAAAGAGAAAAAAAAATTAATTATTGATTTTCCTTGATAAAGCAGCAATAAATATTTTTAGCTATATAATCGTAAATTTTCAGAACAAGATATTTTTAACATGAGAATTATTAATGCCAACGAACAAATTTCTATTTAATTTCTTAACTTTTTTTTTTTTTAGTTTATTAAAGAGAAAATGAACTTATACACTGTTTTATCATCCTGCTTTATATATATATATATATTGCTAAAGTAATTTTTAAAACAAAATTCAAAGATATAGTTTTATTATTTAATCACAAAAATTCATTTTCGAATGAATAGCTTTATTTTTAACAACAACAAAAAAATGTCATCCATTCTCTCGTAAAAAAAGATTAAATAAAAAGACAAAGGAATACATTAGTTATCAGACTGTATACCTCAGCTGCAAAAAATTCATGAGCAGCCAATGTACAAGCAACTGATAAATCAAGTCCAAGAACTTCATTTAAACGTGTTGAAGCTGAATGAGTAAGATTTAGTCCTCCTGTAAAGAAATATTGAAATAATTAGGTACAATTCAAAAATAAAACAAATTTGGGAGGTAAATATTCAATTCTATAGTAAACTAGGAGTAGAAATTACTCATTTGGTACAAGAAAATTTACTTACTCATAATAATATACAGAAAATATGTTTTTATTTAAAATGTACAACATGTTACTTCATATTGTATATTTTTATTTATGTAGGTTTTAATTTCAGTTAATACATTTAATCTATAAAAATGTAAAAATATTAGGTAAATATAATATTGTTATAAACATGAGATGATGCTTCCCTGTAGTATTTCTCTTCTAAGGAAAAAAAGACATTCAGAGATTTTGTCAACCAAAAGAAAGTTTAAGCAACACCCCCAAAACTTTGGCAAGAAATTTGGTGACTTTGCAACTTGGTGTAAAAAGATGTTACAAGAAAATGATGGAATCTAATCAATATCTCAAATGGGAGGAAAGTTATGGACTTTCCCTGAATTATCCCTGTGATGTCACACCTGGCCAGAGTGGCTATAAAAGGGAGGAATGAAAAGCAGGAGGAAACTGATTGGAGTAGGTTGGCATTGACTGAATGATTCTGCCGAGGAATTAACAGTAGTGTGTAGGCAAGTGAATCTGACAAGAAGCAGCCAGTAATCTTCTGGGAACTATCAGAGTTTGCCTTGGAAATTCCGAGAGTATTCACACAGTGGAAATTTGTCCATAGTGTGAATTAGTAAGCTGGTGAGCTGACTGTTGTTGATACAACTGTTACTGTCATTACAAGAGCTTTTTTTGTTCTTGTACCTGTGTAGCCAATTTGTTCAAGTGCTGTGCTCCTTTGTACAGTTAATTTGTCCAAGCTTTACTACCTGTGTGTTGTACTGTCTTGAATATTTGCAAATAAATGTCATTTTCCATTATTCACATTATTGGACTGATTCCACTTGTATACACTCAGACTGCAGAACTTTTCATAGTAATATAAAAGAGACATTTCATAGCTCCCACACATTTTTAAAGTAGATTTGAAAAAAAGTAAATAAAAATTGCAAAAACTAAATTTATTTGAAAATTACATTTAACTTTAATCATCCTTATTCTTATTTAATTCTTTAAATCAGATTATGAAATTTTTTTGAAGAGTTCCATCTTGATTGACCTAAGGTTTACCTGGTTGCTCAAATGAGAAATCAAATCAAACTGCAAAATTTTGACCAGAAGCTTCTAGATAATCAAATACTTTAATCAACAGATCTGAAGTCATATGGCTGAACACAAATCTTGGTTCCATGTGATCAGAATGAATTCACAGTCAATATTCCTCTAATAATACTAATGAAAAACAATTTTAATAATTACCTTAAAATAATAATCAGCTGAAAATTCTTTGTTTGCAGTACAAACAAATCAGTTTAACTTGCCATATTGCTAACTGGTAGGTCTCATAATGAAGTAGTAAACTTAATATAAATATGGCATTCACAAAATAGAAGCCTTAGAGCCAGAATTTTTGGATTAGTGCAGTTTTATGAAATTTGTCTCAATAAAGGTGAAAAAAAAATGCTTTCACAAAAGTTACCACAATAATAATTGTGAATTTAGCTAAGAAAAAATATACAAAAACCAAATATTTTTGTTCAAAATCTTATTTGTAATATGTTTCATTTATTACTTTAAAATAAGTTAAGAAAAACTGATTCCCTGGTTTAAAAAAAAAATGTACATAATTAATGTTTTAGTATTGGACAAAGCATAAAAATAAAAATAGACCTAACGATAATGACCCATTTGATAGAAACAAAAAATTAACAATTTTACAATTAAATACCTTTCCATGCCTTTAGTAATATTTACTGATGATTCTATATTTAAACTCATTGATTCAAATTTGCTACAACTATTTCCTTTCAATTTTGAAATTTAAAAAAAATATATATAACATAACTTTCAGACTAACATATGAGAAATCCATTTTGACAGCATGCATGAGTATATATATGAAAAAGGATAAGGAACTCACCATATTTGGCTGGAATAATACGACCAAATAACCCCATGTCTTTCAATTCTTGCAAAACATCTTCTGGTATTACTCCACTCTTGTCTATTTCCTGAGAATTTACTACAAATAAAGGAATGCAGCATCTAATTTTTTGAATGATTTTTATATGCATGAAATATTTAACAAAAATGAAAGAAAAGGCTAATTTTTAAAAATTTTTTTTATTAAAAATAGGAAACAATTTAATAATTTTTAATAACAATTTAAAAAATTAATAATTTATTCCTTAACATTTTATGCATTTTTTTAAAAATGTTATTTTGGATTAATCCAAACATATTATTAATATATAAGAAAAAATTTAAATGATTTCAAAATAATAGAATTTTTTAAAAGTACTGATATAAAGAGTAAAAAAAAAACCTTTATTAATATACAATTATAATACATAAAAAGATAAGCAGTAAAAAACACACAATTAGTAATTGAAGTTGAAAATTTAAATGTTTGTTTTTCAGCACTATTAACTGAAAAGTATAAAATATTCTTATTATATTCTCCCTCTGTACCTAAACATTATCAAAAAAAAATTTTTAAAGTGGATGGTGTGCAAAATAAAATGTAACTAAAATGGGGGGAAAAAAACGATCTGATCCACTCTTAATATGATAATATTAAAATAAAAATATTAGCTCAGACAGAAACTTTTAAAATGCATTTAATTTTCAATAAGAGATTTAAGAAGAAAAAAAAAGTAAAGAAAAAAAAAGAGAAAATGCATTTTTAAAACTATCCACTAGGGCAAAATTGTTAAACTTATTTAAGCTGGAAAATTAAGCTATTTGTATTTAAACAGTCTGTCCTGTTTTAAAAGTAATCAAATAAGGATATATTTGATAACTTCCAATAAAAAAATATAATGCACACTTTCAAGATTTTCAAAGGGTTTCATAATTTCTAAGCAAATTCAAATGCAAAAAAGGGCCAAAGATACTTAATGTAATAAGAAAAAAAGAGATCAGGAAGTAACAAAAGGTACAGGATAAAAATAAATACAACTTGATTCCAAAAATTTAAATAAATTTAATGATTTCAATATGTAATCAAACAGCAACCTAGGCAATTAAGATATAAAAAGACAGCAAAATGTTTATTTAAATTCAGAAATACCTTTCTGACACATGAAATTATTGAGATTCTTGACATAGTTTTCCAATTCAGCGACTTGCTCTTTGTCCAAGATTTCAGGAAATGCCATTAATTCCTGCATTTCAAAAAATAAAAAAATTATTTTCAATACAATGAAATCTGAATACTTTAAAAATGCTTATGAAAAAAGATAAGTTATTTAATAAATGGTTCAAATCGGGAATAGGGTGTCCCCTAGGAATAGGGATTCTGAAAATATAACTTCCCATGGGGATTCCAATGATTCTGTATAACATACTCAATGAAATGCCTATTACTCTGAAGCATGTCTTAAAAAAGGAATTCTAAATTTTAAGTTTCATTAGTATACATCATGGAATTTTTTTTTATACATTAATGAATTGATAACCATTTTCTTTCATCAACTTAGAGAGAATATCTAGTATAAGTAATTAGTATAAACACTGCAATAAAGAACTCAATGACTCATTGAAACTACAAGATAAAATGAAGAATTAAACATCTTTGGTGTATTAGAAAAATTATTTACTAAAACATCAAATTCGTTGCAAGATTCACTTGTATATGAACATAAGTATAATTTTAAATACAGAAATAATCAAATGTTACTATCTTATATAGAATAGCATGTAAATAATAGGAAACAAAAGGGACATACAACATCAAATTTTCCGCGAAAAAAGTCTTTCATAAATGGCGGTCTTTTCCACTGTACTACAGTTGGTCTAGTCATTTGAATTTTTTCTTTGATTGTGACTTCTTCTGTTTGAGCATTTTCAGTAGAATATTTTCTCAACAATTTGTTTAAATTGGGGTAATACCTGCTCTTCAACAAAAAACGATCAGAATATCTTAAGGCAGGCCACAATATTTTGGAACACTCCATTTTTCCAAACTCTAACACAAAAGAAACAAAAATATTGATTAGGTTTGGGCAGTACATATCAAGTCCAGGATTAAAAATTGTATAAAATACAGAAAATTTTATTTTTAAAAAATTATTTTACTGTATTAGAATTGAGTGAAAATACCTTTTAAAAAGTGAACTTAACAATTTAAGTTCATTTATAAAAATTGCTTTAACTGATTATTGAATTATTTTATAACTCTAGAAATGATGAATTAAGTGTTCATTTAATCATGCATTGTTCAATAAATTACGAGTTTCATATAGTATAACAGACATACAATATTTATTTTTTAACAAATACATAAGTAAGCTATCACCTTCAAATTAAACTAAATAAAAGACTAATCTTTTGATCAGTAAAGTAAATTAACTTTTCATATATATATCATCTCTTTCTATGTACAGACACCGCTTTCAAGCTTCAAGTAGGTTCCAAATTTCAAAACAAAAAGATTCTTCACTTCAGATGAAAACTTGCTTTCTTTCATTGATTGATTGGAATTGATGCAGAGCAGCAAAAATATTATTTTTGATATTTTTTTTATTGTTATTGAACTAGCTGGATTTAAATTCTTCTCACAATCAAATCAAACTGCGCAAAGGATACCTTTTTTCTAAAGAAACTTAGAGAACAATAGATGAATGCTCTCATAAATTTTAGGATAGTAAAAAAAATTTCTAGTACAATAAAGAAAAAATTGGCAATTGCAGCAAGTGAAACACTAGAAAATATACGAACTGCAATAGGAAGAGTCAATGTCACTCGTTGTCCTAGGTAATTCCTCCATCTATAACATCGAAAAGCTTATTAATCCATCTCCACTTTCACTGATAATATTCAAAATGCTATGAAAATATCTAATAAAACAAAACAAAAAAAAGACATCTCCACAGATCTTTCCTACGTCATCGTGTGTGACGGAACCACAATTGGACGACTACTACATTGGAACGTTAATTGCTCTGTTTGGCGATCTTGCCATGTTTTGAAAAAACCTCACCCGCTTTAAGTAAAGATTCCCCCGTCCACTTCATTCTTTCGATTTCCCCACACATCAGAAATCTCATCAAACAAACAAACAAACAAAAAAAAAAAAAAAAAAAAAAATCGGAAAAAAAATTAATAAATATGAAAATCTAAAATGGAAAAATGTCCTCAAAGAATTAAATATCGAATATAATAAGGTCATGCCTTTTCAACATGCCCCCCAAAAATTTCAACATATTCCCCCACCTCAACAGTCCTAATGGAATGGTCTACTCTGCAATGGAGAAAGCAGATCTGTTTGGCCTTACTCTTGAATCTTCCTTTCAAGTCAATAGTTCCCCCTCCAATACCCAACATATTGATCAAGTTTCTGATTTTGTTTCTAATTTCTACACAATTCCGATCCTTCCCTTTCACCTCTCCCTTATAATTTGCTCAGGTTGCTAAAAATCTCAATAAACGAAAAGCCCCCAGTGAGAATGGTATTCATAACATCGCTTCCAAGCATTTCCCCTCCAACGTCATTACTCATATTGCAAAAATACTTAATAAATGGCTCCTCTTCTTCTACTTTTCTTCCAAATGGAAGTATGCCACAATTAACATTTTTACCAACCCAGACTTGGATCACTCCCTTCCTAATTCTTACTTCCTTATCAGTCTTCTTAACACCATCTCCAAATTTTTTTGAAAAAATCCTTCTGAAATCGATCCTTGACCATATCAATCTTAATGAAATTAGGAAAACATTTCAAAAACACCTCTTCAAAAGTGAAAAATGGTTCACCCTTTGGAGTATTGTAGTTAATACTGACAAAACCCAGAACTTCGTCTTAAGGTGACCAATTTTTTCCAAAGTTTTTATATATTTCACTTGGTTTGTGTGTGTATATGTGTCATCAAATTTTCGATCGTTAATTCAACCAACTTCCCATCAAGCTAGAGCTCTGAAACCTTGAGAATCGTTCTTACTCGCCTAAAAATGAAATATTTAGACATTTGTGACAAGTTTTAACTAATATTTCAATATTTTTTTTTAATAACGTAGTATGTGCACTAAGGCGTCGCTATCTATGGAAGATATATTGAATTGCGCAGAGAGAGTGGTCTTAAAGACGAGAGAGAGAGAGAAATGATGTTTTTTTCACAAAGTTTTAACTAATATTTCAATAATTTTTTTAGTAAACTTTACCACCATTTGAAAACGTTGGTTTTTATCTCGAATTATTTACAATGAAGAGGAGGGCGAAAAAAAAGTAAGAGAAAAGTGCAAACGTAAATAAATCAAACATTTTATTAATTCAAACAAAAATACACTAATTACGCTTTACATCCCTTTTAGTTATTTAATTAAACAAGTATTTTCCCAATGAAGGAATATTTTTTGTCAATATATCATTTTCTAACAATATATTAGAAATTTCTTAGCAAGAAACATCCTTCATATTGAATTTTACGATAAGTGCTGCAACTAGAGTATCAACATTTAATCTTGATTTCACACTTGTCCAAATATCATTACCAAAAAAGAAAAATCTTTCAATTGGGGCATTAGTTCCAGGGCAGCACAACGTAAATTCAACAAGAATAACTAAATTTTCATGTGGAATGTGTTTATTTTTGAAACCGTTAAATATTCCCCCCCCCATCCTTTATCAATTTCAACATGTTGATTTCACCTTCATTCTAATTTATCTGAATTTAACTATACATTCAGTCTTTTAATTTCTTCAAATAAACAATAGTAATTGATTTTAATATCATTCATTTGTTTCGATAAAAACTTAACTAAATTTTCAATATCTGTCCAATTTACTTGCGATGAAGTCTATAGACACCATTGAAAACTTTTATTTCCTGTGATATTTGTTTCAGATCATTCTTTGACAAATTGGAAAGATGTTTGATAAAAGTTTTGCACTTCTTTGGTGCACTTTTTCGTTATACCCGGATTTGATTCCTCTAAGTTTGACAATTTTCATTTTATTACTAAAGGAATGAATTTTTCTTCAAATCATGATTTATATTGAAGACAAAATCGTTCAAAATAAGATATAACTTCTGTTGCTGAAATATGTTCGCCTTCAATCTTTTGAATCGTTTTGTGGAAAAATGCCTGTTTATATACAAAATACACAAATATCTCAAATAATTCAAAATTGAAAAAAAGAATCAAGAAATTTTTGGACATTTGTCTAAACTTTAAAAAAAGGGACGGAGAGGCTCAAATCAATGTAAACTACGCTCTACAGCAGGTATTAGAACAAGCCACCTAACTTTTGAATTCCTTAAACTTATATATTCAACATTTGCGTAACAGTTTGACGCGGTATCTCTGAATACAGAGATTAACAGATTGATTTTAAAATATCAAAAGGAAGACAATTGGTCACCTTACTCACTGCCAAGCAACTTAAATTATTATTTAGTAACATTTCTTTAGCACCGACGTTAAATACTTTGGATTCTACCTTGATTCTAAATTAACCTTTCAAAAACACATTAAGCAAGTTGTTGACAAATACTGGGTGAAAATTCATAAATGTATTCCCTTAATTGGCCACTTCTCCCAACTCTATAACAATGTTCTCCTTTAAAAGCAAGTCATCCTTCTTTGCACATTGTCCATTAGGGACACGCTGCTAAAACCTATCGTAAAAAACTCCAAATTCTTCAAAATAAAATTCTTCGCATTATTGTTAATGTTCCTGGTTCGTTCACAATAAGTAATTCTAAAAGATCTAAGAATCCCTTCTATTATGACTCTCATTTCCTTTCTTGGCATCACATTTTACAACTTCATTTCCTTCCACAAAAAGACACTTATCAGAGCTCTAACATTTTTTGCACTATACTACGGTATTCATCCCTACATATATAAAATATGTAAGGATTATTTCAATCTCTATCCTCCTTAAAATTTCAATTTTCCAAATCGAACATATCTCCCTTCACCTAATCGGTTTCCCCCCTCTTCCTTTTTTCCCTACCAATCCTTTTCAACCGATAAGAAAACAGAGCTAGATCAGTGTAAACCTATAGAAAAACAGATTCTCCAGGTTTGGAATCTATCCACTTTTTCATAATTTTTAATCGCCTTGATACCAGTTTCATTCTACCTTTTTTTGCTTCTCCTTCCAACACCTAAGTTCTTGATCGCTACTTGGGGGCACCTCACTCCAGTGACGTACAAATTGCAGGTTTATTTCCTTTTCCCTCTCCCCTCAGGAGAAGAGTTGTAAAATCCTAGGAACTCAATTGTTTTCTTCATCGTAAGACCTTCTCAACTAAATCTTAACTTAATCATTGCGAATTACTACAACTATTTTTAGTGTAATAATTTCATCACCATAAAATTTCCTTCAAAAAAAAAAAAATCCTCAAAAGTAATTTTTTTTGGGTAGTAAAATAAAAAAAAGAAAAAAAACATATTTTACATTGCCTTTCCTTTCATTCTTTTTTACTTCTTGCTGCATTCTGCTCTGTGTTTCGGCACAATTTTATCTGTTTGTTTTGGCTCTTCCTTACTGTTTAAGCGCAGACACATACAAAACAGCACTTCTATTAACATTCAGCTCACCAGCTTACTAGTTCGCCTTACGGACAAATCTCTACAGTACTACTTTGCTCTTAAAAGGCAGACTCTAAAGACAAACGACTCTGTCTCAAGCCCTCGGCGTGCGGAAAATTCAATAAAAGTCCATAGCTTTCCTTCCAGTCGAAATTTCGCCAAGATTACATGACTTTTTGGAATCTTCGATTTGTCACTAAGTTTCTCGTCAAGTCTCTAAAAGAGTCGAAAAGACTATGAGGTCATTGTTTAAACTTTCCTTGACCGAAGACTAAAATCTGTAAATTACTATTTTCCTTTTAAAAGAACCGTTACATCCGAGTTATCTCGGATTCGTAACAATTAGTATATCTGTTCATAACATAATACTTGCTATCGAAAATTCCTTGGTAGACTGTATCAAGGGTTAATAAATCTATGGTAATATCTACATGTATTAAAATAAGTAAAGTAGGAATTATTGAATTTACAAAGTTATCGATTAAATACTGACATCTGTAACATTTTATAAAATAAATATTAATTTTTATATAATATAATATTTTATAAATATTCAAAAAATATTAAACTAGTGTATTCTTAAAAGAACTAATAATTTTTTTTTTTCTGAACATTACATGAATCGTTAAAAGAAATAGGTAAGCGTAATTTTTTTTCGAAATATTTATTCTAGCTACGAAATATTTATTATAGATTTTTGAGAACTCAAATTCGATAAAACAATATCTTGCTGCAGAAAATATCGTTTGAATAATTAAATCATTCTATTTTTCCACATTATAGGAATCATAAAAGAAAAACATATTTACATTGTTTTTTTCCCGCGATGTTTATGATTTTAATTAAATTTTCATTGTTTTTTTTTTAAATCGATGAAGGAAGAGAAATTGGAAATCAATTATTTACTAAGGCATAAAAATAGCCGAAATTGCAATAACGCAATAATGAAATGGGGAAAACATATTCGGTTTACAAGAAATGCATTTAATATTGTGGCTTCAATCGGATGTTAAAAATTCAAAATGGATATTGCAGGTGGCTTATATATTGACTGCTAAAAATCTGTTTCCTCAAGATTTAAGTCAAAGTATATTACATTGTTTACTTGGTTCTTGTCATCTGAAATATGGGTAATACGATTTTGAGAAGTAAAATCAGTTAAAAATTAGAAAATATTTTGTTTAACTAGGATTTTGTTACTGCATTTTCCCTCGCTGCAGCCGAACAGCGAAGGCACAGAGAGAAAGAGACGAAACTGCATTATAATTGTGGTAGTTAGGGAAGGGGGGGGGGAATGGAGATATTTCTATGCATTTCTTAACTAAGTGAACAATTCTTAACGGTTTTCGAAAGGAGATTAACAGTGTAAGCGGTGTGGTTTTAAATTTCTGAAGTTGATAAATCTTTTCTAAGGTATCTTCTTTTTCTCTCCTCTTTCTGATATTCCAATTCAAAATCATTTCATCCGTATTTGGTGAGATAGAAAAAGAAAAAGAAAATCCCTAAATGTGTGAGACTCGAAATAGCATTTCAGTGTACTAGTGAAAAGCTGGAAAACATTTTGAAAGCTAAAGTCCACACATTGCAAAAGTTCATTTGACACTTTTTCAATATTGCGCATTAGTTCAAATATAAATTATTTATTGCGCAAAGTTTCGCATAATTCTGCGTTATCTTAAAATAGAAAGAAATTAATTATGTTATGGTATAGCACAGTTTTTTTTTTTTTTTTTTTTTTACAAAAAGAATTATTAAAAATCTATAAATACAAGGCAACAGCAATTAATAAATAATTTTGCTAGGAATCATGTAATAACTTTGCTTACATTATTGTCGATAAAACGTATTTGAATTGAACGGGAATGATATTAGTCTAAATAGATTTATTTTATTTAATTCTAACTTATATTGCTTGGTAATGAAATTTGGAAATTAAACAATAATATTTCTTAACAGTAATATTTCTCTCCTAGTTCATATTCGATTTGTTTACGTACACATGTCAAAATAAATATTCTACATGTTTGGAGCTTACGATATTTCGTCCTACTTTTCAAAAAGAATGAGAAAAATCTCCAGATTCTTGTTGATATTTAAAAACTTACAATAATTTCTATTTCAATGTGTATTGTTTTACTAATTTTTTTTATTAAAATAACGAAAAATAGCTATTAATTCATCAATATCCAAAGTAAAGGAAAAAAGTATTCGATAATTGTAACGTTATTCGAAATTTCTGTATCCTTGCCAAAAAACGGCATTTAAAGTATTTTAACTAAAACAAGTGTTGTTCGACAAATTTAATTTATGATTATATGCAATACGTTGCTTAAGAATTTGAGAAATATGATGCCAAAAAAAAAAAAAAAAAAAAACCCACCTCGAAATAAAATGAAAATATTCTAGCTAATAATTTTCTTCAAAGAAAGTCATGACATGCTATTGTTGAAATTCTACAAATACCCAGAACACCATCCCCTAAGTAATTAAAAAAAAATTTCAGTCAGATGGAGCAATGGAAACTAAATCTAGAAAAGTAAAGCTTAAGAAACTATATGAAGCTGATTAAAGATGAATTACATGAGAAGCCAAAAAAGATCCTGAAATCAATATTTCTAAATCAGCAAAAGTTGCAGAAAATTGCATGAAAGTTAGTGTCGCCCCTTAAATAATTCGAAACGCTCTTAAAAAAGTGCGATTTTCATGCACATTCTTGCCTGAAGGAGCACTATATTTCAAAAGAAAACAGGCTGGCTAGATTAGAATTTTCTAAAGCCAATGGTAAAATGTATAAGTTTCTGGATTCTTATGTGCGATACGAATGTCCTCCAGACACGGAAAATATGCTCTAAAATTTTGATTCGCACTGTCAGATGAGAAATTTGACGCATGATTCCTCTCCAAACTTACACACCACGACAATGGAAGATCGTTGAGTCTCGACAGATTTAATGTGCAAGATAGTGTGGGGTTTGTAAAATGTTATGTTATTACAAAATGTTTGCACTCAGAGGTTCTTTTAAAATTCGAGCTGTCGTTTCACTCTTCGAATTACAAGCATTGCCGTTTTATGAAACAATATTTGTTGGTTAAAATATTTGATTCATCTTTGAGATTGACTTTTGTCATCACATCATTTGAAGAAACTTTTAATATGAAAAGGTTTTTAGGAGAATTTCAAAGTAAAGGTATCAGTATCTCTCTTTTTCTGTATCTTTAGCGTTACTTTCCGCGTGTAGCACATTTGTTATCCGGAGCACGTACAATAAAATAAAATATTCTTTATTTAACGAACGTAATAAAAATTATTCCTTCAGTAAACTTAAAAATAATTTTAATTAAACTTTTTTTTTGTATTTGATTAGTGATCATAAGCACACATGAAGACATTTTCAGAAATGACTTCCCCTGAAAAAGTATTTTTTTTACAATGATATAAAATTCAGACGATTTTCACAGAAAATAATAAGTCTCCTTAATTTGCAAAAACGAGTGTTAGAAATTACTAGAACTCAAAGCAAGCTAAACGTTTGATGATTATTTTTTTTTATCAAACATATTAATTTTTGATGTAATAAAAAAAAAAAACCTAACCAACAGCAATTTTATGACAACAACATCTATTATAAATAATTTAGTTAAAGCAAAAAAGGTCTGAGAAAGCTTTTTTAAATACCTTATAATTAGGACCTCTTCAACTCGTATCTTCATTCAAGCCTCGTGGGCGTTTTAAGTTTGAGAAGCAATCTGCAAGTTTCCATAAGAATATTTATTTGTTTCACCTTCGTATTTTGAAGAACCATTTTCTTTACCGAAATCTTCTAACAACTATGAATACATGAAATGAAAGTTTAGGGTGGTGACTTTACAAAAATTCTCTGCGGAACCAACAAGACCTTAGTTACACCTCTTATAACCAATGAGACAAACGACATATGAGGGTACATTGTCTAAATGGAAAATCTAACAAAACAACTTTAAGTGCACTTGTATTGCTCACAAAGTTTCAGTAAATAGGACTCATTTTTGATTTATTCGTTATAAAAAGGATTTCCTATAAGTCATTTTTTCTATTTTCCAGTCAACTCGGAATTTCGATGTCCTGGAAAGATCTCATTGAATCTGTATTATTGTAATTATTGTTACTATTATTTCTTGCCTGAAAAAGAGTTATGCTTGAAATCTTAAGTAAATGAATTGGATTGGTTGGTTGTATAAATTTTCTGGCATCGAGTCTTCACGGGATATGTGCTTAGCTGAAGGTGAAGATTTTATCTTTTTAACTGTTGAAACAATTTAACATTGAAACTCAGGGGAGAGAATAAAATGCTGTTTAATAAAATTAAATGAATGAAGTAAAATAAATGCCATTTAAAAAGTTAAAAATATTTGGTTGGGGATCTTTAATTTAATCAAGTAAATTAAAGATACCGTTTAAAATTTAAAATATTCAAAACATGTAGTTAAAAGAAGAGCTTTATGTTAAAATGTGCCTCATAGTCACAGGAAGAACACAATGGTTACCACAAAGGAGGATTTCCTCCCTATAAGTCTCGTGTGCCTGGTACGTAGACGTGCTAAAACAACGACCTGTCTTATGCATGAAAATGGGTGCCAATGAAGAATAATGGGTTTCACATGATGTAGTTTATTGTCTGTTTCAAAATTCCATCGATCTTGCCAATGGTCATGAATAAATGATTTAATGTATTTTAAAACATCGCAGTATGTTCAGAACTGTATACTTTTCATCAGAAACCACGTGACTCCCGCCAGAGGATATTGCTGATTGGAGTGAGCAGCGCATAACAGAGCGAACTTTAATTAGAATTAGAGAACTCTTTTTGTTTTCCTAAGTAACCTGTGTTGTGCCTTAAGTACTATGTGTAACTTAATGTTATATTTTATTTCTTGTCAATACATTATTTTTATTTACAAGGGAGTTCAACACTTTATTTGAGTGGATAATCAGTTTTGTTGCAGCTAAAAGGAAAACTTTACAGCATCACCTCCCCGGAACAGCAGAAAAGGTATGTCAAATTTTGATATTTTTAACGAATAATTGCATACTAATTCTGAATTAAAACGAGAAACTTAATTTTTTGTTTCTTGATACAGTGATGATGAAATAGAGAATGCACCTTATGCATATTTAACTTCAATAGCAACTGTATCGTTTTCTTTGACACTTTAATGAGAAGGTAACCAATAAATAAATAACACTTATTGTTTTCAACTTTTGGGTTATGACTTGTGTTTTATTTGTTTCAATGTGATCAATGGATGAGATGAATGAATTGGAGGACTGAGGGATTGGAAAATACTCATGGAATCTATAAATAAAATAAAATTCTCATTATGTCGAGCAAATGAATTGGAAATTTATTTTACATTTATTGTTTGTAAGTGACATATGAATTATTTAATAATGTGTACTATAAAATACAATTATAATACAACTTTCACACATGACATTGAATTATTTTCTCATGTGTCCTCACTCCTGGATTCCACTTTCACATACACTCCCTTCCCAGGAGTTAGGGTGCGTATACGATTTGAGACTACAAATTTATCCTGAAAAAAAAAACAATCATTCTTATTCAAAAGTTGAATTGTTTCAAATAAAAATTTTACAAGAAATTTCTGGTTAAATTATGGGTTTGGGTGATTATCAGAAACCCCGAGGCATTTTTTCTGATACTCTGTGATATGAACCTGAATGTCTTTTTGGTCAGACGGTTTCAGACCGTTACAGTGTGCTTTCTACTAGACGCAGAATCAGATACACTGTCAAGTGACTTAAGTGAGGAAAATATCATTTTATCCCGATGCTCCCTTGAACAAAATTTAATATTAAGAACTGTCCTGAAGTTACAACACAATGCTAGTGCTAAATTATTAGTAATCAACAGACACAAAGAGCATTCAGTCTGTCTGGAACTATACACTTCTGGTCTGGGATTTCTACATATAGACTGGCTACTGCCGTTTCGTATGATCCACGCGTCAACTTCCCTTCCCGTGTAAGTAATGCCCACCCACGTTCTTCATTAATTTTTCTGCGTCGATATAACGTGCATCACCCGCTCACGCAAGAGGGCCCGCGCGCTTTATAAAATGAGCTGAATTTTGCAATTGTGTTTGTACAAGGATATAGAAGAAAAATAGTGATGATATTGAAATATTCCACTGTAATGGGACCTAATACGAAAGACTCATGACAGAATGTGTTTTTGGTACTTTTATTTACAATAAAAGTTTATATGCTTGTTCAGATGACCCAGCTACGCGGGCCATAAATTGACACCAAGAGGACCTCAAATGGCCCGCGGACCGTTGGTTGGCTAGGCCGGCTTAAACACATATTCAAGAGGAAATCAGGAACTCCCGACCCCAAATAAGAAAATTTTACTTTAATTATATTTATATATACCGGGATTCAAAATGAATATTGCAATTAGAAACAGTTATAATTATTTAACTGAAAATAATTCATTGTTAAGAATTAACATAGAACGTAAAAGGAAGCTTAAAACTTTGTTTATATTTTTTGTAAATGTTCGATATGATTCCTCTTGGTAATACGGACTACATCTAAGTGGGAGTCTATTACACGTCATACATTCTGAAGCATACCTGGGGTCACAAACCATAGCGCATTAAAAATGCGCATTTTGAGTTCTGGAATTGTTTTCAGCGAAGGAATAACAAACATAAGATTTTTTACATAATCTCATAGAAAAAAATTGCACGTTGTCAAGCCCGGAAATATAGGAGTCCAAAAGAAGGATACATCGTCGATATCTCCAGTTCAACTGATCCAATGCGTTCTAAGATGGTGATTTAAAAACGATCGAGCCTGCTTACCTCAATGTGGGGTGCTCCATCTTGCTGAAAGATGTAATCTGTAGATTCCATATATAGCTGTGGCATCAGCCATTTCTCAAGCATGTCAAGATAAGCTTTTGATGTAATACTTCATTAAATGAAGAAAAAAGGACCATACAATTTTTGTGGACATTGAAAAAAAACACATTAACTTTTGGTAAATCACGCTGATGTTCAATTACACTGTAAGGTTTCTTCGTATTCGAACGTTGTGCCGGTTAACCTTGCCACTTAACATGCAAAGTTGTTTCACCGTTAGAAAGGAAACGTCCAGGAAATGTTTCATTCTCCATGGCTTCCGGTATTGATGATGCAAAATTCATACGTTTGACGTAGTCTAACAGTTTCAATTCCTGAACAAGTTTAATTACGTACAGTTCCTTTTCAACCTCTTTCTGAGAAAACCTAACAGTTGTTTGTGGCATTTGCAACTCCCTACTGGCTTCATGTGTCAATTTCGTGGTCTTCGTTGAAACCTGAGGCGAATTCTTTCAACGTTTTCCGCTGATACACGTGGCCATACGATAAATTTTGCTCTACACAAACATCCTTAATGTTCAAATATTTTATACCATCTACGTATGTTATTAGAATACGAATGTGCTTGACTGTACTGCTGACGAAACCTCCCCAGATTGTAATAACAGAACGACACGTGTTTAATTCTAACACACAAAATGCCATCAGTACAGGATCCGCCATTTTCATTTATAATACGGCCACAATGAACCGGATTTCTGACCGTAGTGTATATTAAACTCGCGCATGAGCAGGCTTTTGATTTACTGTGTTTGTGTCACAACTAACGAAGTTTTGAGCTTCCTTTTACATTCTATGTAATTCTCATCGATAAATTCTTTTCAATTAAATAGTTATGGCAGCTTATAATTGCTACAAAGGGGTATTCAAATGAAAAGGTACGAAACGACAATGTAGATATAATTGAAGACTTTATTCAAAGTATACACCATAGGTCTGAGCACAACAATCCCATTGATTAACGAGCTGGAGGATTCTTTGTTCCCAGAATTCCTGTGGCCGTGACGAGACCCAGTTCTTCACAGCGTTCTTGAATTCGTCGTCCTATCACTTATCACTCAGTCGTTCCTTTTGTCGATGAGATCAGCCGTGATGATTGTGTTTGCCTGGCTTACACTCTGGTCGTGAACCAAACTCTCACGGCCTGCACGGAAACGGGCACTCCATTTTCTCAATCACTTGTCGGACACATAATCTTCCCCATATACGGTCACCATCCGGCAATGAATAGCGGCCCGTTTTAATATCTTCCGCTGTCAGAAATCGGATAACTTCTCAATAATCCTCAATAGTCAAATTTAGCAATGTGAATGCTATCATGTTCTCTCACGCACTGTTGCGTCAATTGGACGGGGCTCTTTATAAGAGCCTTTACTCTCTCCTGCGCATGCGGGCGTCCGCGCATGCTCCAATCCACACCGGAGATTCCATTCGCATCCCCAGATGTCTCGCTACGTTCTCCCATAGTAGCAAGGCAAATATGTTAACAGTTACGTTGTTACAATGTTTCGTACCTTTTCATTTGAACACCCTTTGTATATTCCCTTTGAATCACCAGGCACTATATCTTCAGGACACCAGATGTCCCAAAAGTTCCCGAGCAGACAATTAATGAATTTACCATACAATTACAACAAATTTGAAAACAATTATTTATTTATTTATTTTTTTGCTGATGGTGAAAATCCCTTTTAACATACCGTAGGCATAAATCCTTTTGAACCTACATTTACAATAAATGTTCACAATTTCCGCCCTTTTATAGGAGGCAAAGTTGAACTTGTTTACACATATTTTGAAAAACGCATTTATAAACTTAAAATATACTGGGAATGACTCCTTGAATCCGATGAGTCAGGGAAATTTTCAAATAATCTATATTTAGGGGTTATTTTTATAAACTTGTTGAATAAATAGCAAAACAAGTCAAGGAATGAATGCTCAGATCAGATGAATGTGGTTTTAGGGTTGAAAGAAGGCTTTGCAATTTGTCATATGAGTGACAAAACCGAGGTCATGCTTCAAGATGTTTTTAAGCGATTGACTCAACTTAAGAAATCTCTAGCCACTTTGTTCCCCTGATCTGAGCATAATTGATAGTACGCACATTAGCAATGTTTATTAATAATAATATGCTCCTTTTTTACCAATACGTTAAAAATATCAAAGACGAAGAACATATAGAATTTTAAGAAAAGTATCACTTTTTTTTCCAAAAATGGTTTCCATTCTTGTCGTGATTATTGTACTGTATGATCTTACTTGATGTCTTTGGCCCAATTCAATGCGGAACTTGCTGATGGTGTGAGCTATAGCCAGCTTTGCTTCGAGTTGTGCCAAGCGCATTCCCAAGCAATTTCTTGGTCCAACGCCGAATGGTAAGTACGTAATTCCATCGGCATTGGGTTTAGTGTTGAATCTGAAATAATTCACCAATTACTTGTAGAATACGAAAAAAAAAGTTTTACTACTTTGGGAAATTGAAATGCCAGTAAAACTCATACGCGTAAGCTATAACTAGAATAGCTAGTCACAACCTTTTTTTACCTATCATTTTACTGTATTCATTTTTCTTCTGTGCAGTGTTTTCCATCAATACAGTAATGGTATCTCCAATAAAACCATATTGATACTCGGCAATCTGATACAAACGAGGTCACGAACGTGCCGAATTAAAGAGCGATTGATTACAACTAATTTACACGAAGTCGGATAAGAAAATTAGAGTTTCTTTTGCTATTTATTTTTATTGAAGGTTTGTGTGATGACAGCGATCTTCTCTGAAACTTTAACTGACAAAAAGTAATTCGGATGATATATTAGTTCGAGAAATCATTATCGTTATTTCAATATCCATATAAAAAATTTTTAATCAAAAATCAGATTACAAATAAAGCCTATATTTGAATGACGGAAAGATTATTTATGTACATATTCTTGTCTTTCATCTAAAAAAAAAAACAGAAAAAGTTCCCAAAGGATTTTGCTTTCGAAAAAATTGTTCTCCTGGCTCATCCTCTCCAAGCTCTTTTTTTTTGGCAAACTTTTATTTAACTTGCCATGTATGAATGTTTTTCCAGTTTAAAATTTGTACTCGAATTTTAACCCTTTTCCTACAGCCCGAACGAGCTGAAATGTTGCATAAACATGTAACTCGCATGACAGTACTTTATTATTGTATGCTCGACGGACTTGGAATGGAGAGAGGGACAAAGCCTTTCTTTTAATAGCCTCCTATCCAGCCGAAAATTTGTACACACGTATTGTTTAGACTTGCATTTCCAGTCTTAAAAGAATTAAATAAATATAAGCAAGGAATATCAAAATAAGTTCTTATTTAAAGATGGACTAAAAATATGAAAAATAATTGTGTTTAATGTAAAATAATAAGTAATTTATATATTTTTGGGGTGTTAATACTTCTTTTGGTCTTATATAAAATAACTAAGGAATTTATTTGTCATTACTTAAGTGTCTTAGTTAATCGCCACGGGATTTTATAAATTATGTATTTTTTAACGATAAAAATATTATTATTGTGCTTTTCAGTTCATCTTTAATCGAAATAATGATATTTAGATTTTTTTTTCATGTTCAAATTAGCCTTTCTTACTTGCGGTTTGTATTGTGAATGCTATCTTACCTCTCAGGATCGAATATCTCAGGTTCCGACCAGAATTCCGGATCGTGGTGCATGAGGTGAGCTGGTGCTTGGATAAGGGTTCCTTTGGGAATCTGAATGTCGCCATATTGAGCGTCCTCGATAGCGAATCGATTGGTGAATCTGAAATATACGGATTAAATACTTGATCAAAAACACTGAGAAACATTAAAAGTAGCGCACTAAAAACGAAATGAATTGCAATCATAAAACTTCGCAAAGTAGTTAAATGATGTCCGATGTGAAAATGATCCAAGTTTGGTTCAAATGTGCATGACCACAAACCTTGCTGTGGCACTACAATCTGGAAGTGGGTCCTATATAAACCGACACATAGTGGAAGATCCAATAATGATCACATTCCTACTCTAGAAAGACTTTAGTTAACGAAGAATACCGGGTAAACGTCTGAGGAAACATTCTGCTGATTAAAGTTGTGACATTGGGCTATTCGCGGTTTCTCTTCACTAACCTTGGGGACTTTCAATTGAGATTGATTGCTTTCACTAAACAATCTTTGCCCAACCAAAAATAAAACGCGATGAAGAATATTAATATGTAAAGCAGTTAGGAATGAAGTGAAACGGTTAAATTGAGAATTATATAAACTCCATCTGAAGGAGTAGAGTATCCGAAGGAGGATCAGAGAGGCGTTGTAGTGAGAGGAGGTGAATTTACAGATTAGTATTGAGGTCCGAGTATAGATTACTCGGTTAGAGAGTTGTTCTAGTATTTTCAGCAGTTGTTCCAGATTCGGAGTTGCAGTTGATAAGAGATATTGGTAAGAAGTTGTTAGATAATTATTGGTGGGTTGAATTAAAGCGTTAGTAAACTTGACCTGGAGAGCACAATTATTGGTGTCATAATAGATATATATTAATAAATTGTGAAAGTTGTTTTGGTGGTTCTGTAATTATTGGTGTCGTAGTATTTAATATTTGAAATTAGTGATGGCACAAGATAACGCCCGGAACGATCGGGTGTTACAAAGTGAGTTTGAGAGGGGCCTGATCACATGGTCATGAAAACCGCAGGCTGGTCGACGCATCATGTTGCTCGCCAAATCAATCGTTTGGAGTGTGCAGTCAGAACAGGTTGGAAGCAGTGTACAGGAGATGGTATTCATGTGAGGTAAACCGGGTATGGAGTGACCCGGAAGACAGCGAGGTGAGAGGATAGAAGGATCATACGGCAGATGCTCGTAGATCCCACAGTGACTCATTCCACGATATAATCAGATGTAGGACTGCCAGTTGTTCCACAAACCATTTCCAGATATCTTGCGTAGCGAATCCACAATCTAAGCACACTTTTTGTGTATTACCTTTAACACCGAAACATCGGCGACTCTGACTACAGTGATGCCAAGTCAGAACAATGTGGAATGACACAGACTGGCGAAAAATGTTGCCTAATGATGAATATCGGTTCATTTTGGGGGCAGATAATAACCGCGTACGAATGTGGAGACGCCCTGGTTGAACGGCACAATTTTATTCACGCTGTCACGCGACCACTCCCCTCACAGCAGCTGAAATGGTGTGGGGGTCCATAGCCTATGATAACCGATCTACTCTAATTGTGGTACGAGGAACCCTAACGGGTCAAGGTGAAGTTGATGACATTCTTCGACCTCACGTGGGACCTTCCCCCTAAATGGTCTTCCATGGGCGATTTTTCATCAAGAAAATTTGTTCGTCCACATGCAGCTTGAGTAGCTCAAGACTTTCTTCATCATGTTCAGACTCCTCCATGGTCGGCTTGCTCCTCAGGCTTGTCCCTTATAGAGCAGCTGAACCGCCGTATGCCTCTGTTTCACTCTGTACGTGATTTGGAGGTGGCTGTTCAAGATTTATGGGCCCATCTGCTGTATTAGGTCAAAATTAGGTCTGTATTAGGTCAAAATTTTAGTATTTTCAATCCTTTGTTTTATTTATGTATTTCAGTTTCAGAAAGTAAGCTTTTTCCCTCTTTTCAAATTGAAAACTGAGCAATGTTTCGAAAATATGTATAAACTATTTTATATTTTTCGAAACACCATGGATTAGCAAACAATATATACTGTTGCTCATGGTGCAACATACACAATTACAATGCTCATCAAGTAATTTTTGTGAACAGTAAAAAATGTTTAGATCAAAATTTGTAATTTTACTATTAATTGTTTTTTTTTTATTTGTGTTTCACCTATATGTTTGTATTCAATTTCTCTAATTTTTATTCGTATGTATTTTTTGTGAAATAATTGTATTGTCATGTCACTCACTAGCGCCATCTACAAAGTATTTATCTTATATTTAGATCACTTTGCATTTTCATCAGCCGCCTTTTATTGTGTTTCATTCATATACATGTGCAATTATTTTGTAATATTTATTAATTTGTATTTTGTGTAAAATAGTTATTTTCTATAATGTTAATCTAGCGCCATCTACCTAGTATTTATCTTCTTCGCGATGGCAAAATGTTTGTTTTGTTCTGAATGCTTCGAGCAGAACCGGGAGTGGCATGTTCTATGTCTAGTGGAATTGGGAAAGAATCTTGCATGAGAGATAAGCTTTTACGAAACAACGAGACGATAAATTCAGAAAAATGTCGCTCCCCATTAGACGAATTAAACTTGGCGATTGAATAAAAACGCCCAGGAACAGTGAATCGGAAGGTCGTGGTTCATTAGGACAACGCGCGGCCTAACGAGATTTTGACAACTCGACAAAAGTTGTTAGAGCTCGATTGGAAAATATTCTACTCCATCCACCATATTCACCAGACCTTGCGCCCTCCGATTTCCACCATTTTCGATCATTACATACCAAATACTTTAATGGAAAAATCTTCGATTCCTTGATCGAAATAACAATAATAATAATAAAAAAAAAATTCGCGTACCTGAGAAGTTCTGGTAATATGGAATATTCAAGTTATCTGAAAGATGGAGATAAGTTGTGGAATAGAATGGCATTTATATAATTCAATAAATACATCATAATTTAAATATGCCGAGTTTAAATTTTCCTTCAAAACCGACGCGAACTTTCCGAACTTCCCAATAGAAGCATCGATGAAATGAGATAAAATTATACTAAACGAAACAACAAAAGTACTATAGAATTTCATATTATTCATAAAAATAAAGCGATACTTAATTTATACTCAAAGGCAATTTTTAAATTCCTTTGTAGAAAGCCTATCTCACTAGTCTCATTCAATGCAGAATGTGTTCCGAATGCGATTGTCTGAAACTAAGCCTTTGACTGCATTAATCCTTTTTATCAGCAAGAAGAATATTTATAACTTGCCTTATCTCAAACGATCTCATTTTGACATCCAATGTACTTAAAGGATTTCTTTGGTTGTTGTATTTATATAGTTCTGTCGTACCACGTTAACTGTTATCTCGCGAGAAGATTTAACTCGTGGTTTTACGATGGCTCACTTTTAATGAGACTCAGATTAATTTTTTTCTCAACATGTCACGACTTTCTGTTAAACGAAGATATTTTAACGCCTTTATTTTGTTTTCCAATTTTACATATTGTAGGGATTAACATGATTTGAAGTTTCTATTTACAACAGCAAAATTATTTACCGAGTGAGAGGTATTAGAAACACGAGAAATAAATAAGGCAAATGATGTTTGATCATCTAAAAAACGAGAGAAAAAGAGGCTCAAATATACAATCGGAATCTTGTATGAAACTAGACACAAAAGAAATAAACCAACAAAAGAGATGCAGGATGGAATCGCAGTCCATATCCAAGTAAAGAGACGGCAAATTGAGAAGAATAACACACGAAGAAATCAAACAGAGCGGGGAAAGTTGGGCTCTGAAAGTTTGAAGCAAGATGGGTTGTCAATAAGTGCCACAAGCCCCCTGATAATAAAGTGCAGACGATGAGTTTCGTCATAAAAGAGAGAAGAATCCGAATAAATGGAGATGAGCGAAATGTTATCTTTAAGACGCATCCTTTGAAAGTTTAGGGCTTAGAGAGAGTTGCCCATTTTAACACAAAAGTCAGATAAAAATATTTGTCATTTTTAGATATGAATGTTTAGATTGGAAATGAGACACCCTTTCTCGGTAGATTCCAGATTACAATTTTTTTTGTAAGAGATTATTTACTAGAGATTATTTATTTCTCGTAGTCAGTGTGATAAGCAATTTTTATTTGTCAAATTCTGTATAAGAGTTAAAAGATTTTTAAATAAAACTTGTTCCTTCAGGAATTGCAAGTCAAATTTGCTTTAAATTTAAATTTTCACAGTAAACAGCAGCTCTTCTGAAACAATGTGGGTATGACTAACGTCATTTCGGAATAATCTCAAGTGCATACTTACAAATGAACAGGAGGATACATCCTCATGCTTTCACACAGCACCTTGTCCAAATAGGGAAGCTTGTTGACGGTGGCGTATTCCAGCTTCTGGCCCTGTATAATTATCCAAATCAGGTTATTTACACTTTTAGCGGTATTTATACAAATTCAAATATAATGTTGTATTATGAGGGTTGTTTCTAATTCGAAATATTGGTAATATTACTTCCGCATTATCCCTTCTAATTGCATACAATTTATTGGTTGAAGGGCTGTGTAGCTACAACCTTGGAGTCGATAAAACTACTATCGATAAAACTCCAAATGTGACAACTCTCGAACATGGCCGTTATACATAGCATCGCTAAAATGTTTCCTTCCATCCTTGCCAATTTAGTACTCGTCACTGTTTTGTCATTTTGCGTGTACTTAGAATTCGTTACGATTCTTTTGGCCGATCAGAACTCTTTGCGCTTGTGTGTGGTGGGTCTAAAATCTGTTTGAAACTTCTGCCGATTAATATAATAATGTCAACGTCTTAATTCGATGAACATTTCTCTTTGATATTTTTAACAAGTTTTCTCATATGAATGACGTTGCTATGAGGTCAACTTCAAAACAGAGAAAGATTTATTTGTTGTGCTTGATTGAAGCTTGCAACTTAGAGAACCTGGATAATTAGTGGAAATGAATGAAACTAAATTCCAGAAAACGATGAAGGAATATTTAAAGCATCGGGTCTATGGGAAAATTAGGTTAGTAAAACTTTTTTCGTATTATTTAATTTAGCCGTATGTGGAGTTCTAATATGTCCTTTTAAAGCAAGTTACTAGGTTTTAAATGCTAAGAACTTTTTATTTGACAACAATAGAATCAAAGTATCAAATTAATGTAATTATTAAATTTCCAACTCATCCTAAAATCCTATCATGCTTTTCATTCTTGTAGAGGGCTAAAGGACATATTTAAAACTCATTTTTATCCCGTTTGATCAACAGATGGATAATTATTTAGTTATGTAGTTGTAATAATGTGAAATGTAGTTTGATTTCTCATATAGCGGAGTAATAACCACAATAGGTCTTGTATCTATTTTTATTAATTGTTGATGCACATGAATCTAATTTCATGAAAATTATGAAGATAAAATTTTTAAGACAATTATCGGGTTCACCGGTAAAATGTGTTATAAAAAAACTTTTCGTCTTCTTTCTTTCAGCACTCTGCGGAGTTTAAGCGATTGGGGAGATTTTAAAAATCGCCAAATCGCCAAATTGGCGATTTTTAAAATCGCACCAATGGTGTGGACTTAACAGCATTTCCCCCAATGTTTGAAAATCTGATGTCAGGTTTATGAAAGTTTTTACCTTTTTGTTAGTTTTCATCGCCTGTTAATCACAAAACAGAACTCTATGATATTTTGATATACATTGTGTTAATACTTGAATGTGAGGATTCGCAAACCTACATTTTAGGCTTGAATAAATTCGAAAAAAATTTCAGATTCTTCGTAAAAGAGCCATAGCTGTGCCGTAAAAAATTCTGACGGCTTCTAATAATTTGTAATATAATTAGAACTCTATGCAAACTCATACCCTTTTGGTTTAGTATTAGCAGGTATATATATACGGCAATAAAATAAAAAGTTTATATTTTTAGAAAATAAATAAGTTAAAGCACTTCTGAAAAAGAATTGGCTGTTTAAAATTTATGTACATTTATTTGTCCGAAGTACTTAAACATTCACGACAGAACGGGATATTAAAACATATTCGCCGTGGATCATTTATAATGCTGTATAATATTTGAGGAAAATAATCATTTTAAAGCAATTCCATCACACACAATAGCAGATTAATCTATTTCACGGATGATTAGTAGATAAATTTATTTATCAGCATAAAGTAAAACTTAAAATAATTTATAAGATTAGGACTGTTTAAACATTTACTTAAAAATAGCTTACGTATAAAATACGATTTCTGTAACACCAAATTCATTAAAATTGTCGTATATATTTTCATATTTGTTCTCGGTAAAGAAAATTCATTCTATTTAGATTTTATTTTTAAGAACACATTTGAATATTGTATAAATAACATAATGCAATATTTACTCGCTCCATTAGTTGCTTAATTTCTTGAAACAAATTTTCTTGCACATCTTGATGTTTTGCTAGTAGATAGGCCGTAAAGGCCAGTGCGGTACTCGTTGTTTCATAGCTAAAATAAAGAAAAATTACATTAAGGCCATCGTCTAAGGGCCATTTTGATTCCGTGGTAGCATTGTTAATCCCATGGAATTTCTACTACCTCCTCAAATCTATACTATTCTATCTAGCATTAAAAAGCAACAAAAAAAAAAAAAAAAAAAAGAAACGCATTCGATAGAGCAAAAAATAATAAAATTTTTCGTACAATTGACATTTCCCCTTCGATTTTTGAAAATATCTTAGAATATTTTTAAAGATCTGAAAACCCACAAACGAATAATTTGAATGGAAATAAAAATATTTTCAAAAAATATTTTCATATTATTCCGCAAAAACCTTCATTATTTTTTGCTCTTTCGTATGCACTATTTTGCTTTTAAATACTAGATGGAACAGTGTAGATTTGAAGACGGTAGTAGAAATTCCATAGGATTAATATGACGAACGTGAAATAATAATACCCTTAATTTAAGCCTTAAATTAAGTGTTTTTTACAGAAAAATTATTCCGCAGAGAATTCCTTTACATCTTCTACTTCATTAGAATTATGCTGCATGTCAATACAAAACAGTACATTTTTTTTTTGTAGTTTTAGTTATTTCATGGGTTTCACTCTTTATTTGCTTGTACTATATTAAATTTTATACAAAAATATATAGAATTTGCTGTTTAAATTATTAGTGATTTTCTAGCAATTCGGCTTTTTCGATAATCCGATAATGTTTCTGGCCAAATATCTACTGGATTACCAAGAGAGTACTTTCAAGCTATTGGACATGAGAGAAAGTACTCTTTCATGCTATTTTAATTGCTGATTGGCCTATGACATTCTATTCCTATAAATACCAATTCTTTTAGAGAGGATTTGATACAAATCCTGTTTTAGATTTGTTGATGCTAAGTTTGGCTTCTCATGTGGCGTGAAAGATGCACTGAATCTTTCCTTGATTCCTTCCCGTTTCATCTTTCGGATAGCTTACTTCGTTGTATTTCCAGGCAGACGATAGGACATTACTTTATTTAATTTTTAAACAATTTATTTGCTTCTTTTAAAATAGTTTTATGCAAACGATTATGAATATTTGTTCTGATTCGCTGTTCATAATTTTTTTCTAATTTATAAGTTTTTGTAGCACTTTTAGGCATCAGTGAACTGTGTTCCAAATTTTTGAATTCATCACCGTGTTTCACAAAAAAGTGTTGGTTTTGTAACAATAGTAAGATGAAACTAATATAGAGTAGCGTACTCTCTCTTCCAATATACGCAGTGTATTCAAAAAGTTCTAGGACTGAGCGAACATAGACCCTATAGCATCATGATAGCATACACTTTTACGTAATGTAACACTTGGAACGAGAGTACAGGTCCGTACACTTCCTCGGGAACTCATATACTCTAACAATACTGAGTTCCGAAGCAATCGCTGCGTCAGTTTCCTGTGACTCGTACCGCTACCCCATCATCTTTGATTTCAATTTGGGGAAATAAAATATAGCTCGGAGCGGGGAATAGATCTGTTGAGTACAGAGGGTGGTTGATGAACACAAGCTGTTTTATCGCCAAAAATGCTGCATGAGGACGGACTTGTGAGACGGAGCGTTGTTGCTCAAGAGGCACAAATTAGCACTGTTCAACCAATCGAGTTTCACAGACCGCATTCGTTTCAAAAGCCGATCCAAAACATCTTCGTAGAATGCCTCAGACACAATGCAACCTTGATAACGAAATTCTGTTACAAAGTCAACATTTTCATGATTTGGACTCGAATCTGGACAGCATGATCTCTCATCGTCTTCGGTCGTCTTAAAGCTTTAAATCTCAAAGAAACGCTCAAATTTTCGGTAATGACTCATAGCATGATCAGCATACGCAGATTTAACCATTCCGCACGTTTTCCTCTACGAGGCCGATATTCTTGTCTGAAAACAAATTTTGATATTTGTTCATTGCTGACAATGATGATGACACAATTTCGATGCCAACTTTCATCGGTGGGTAAGAAACGACACTGAGGGAAACCCTTGTTTGAGAGTGTTCAATCAATTGTCTCTTTTTTTGAGCCGGAGAAGTTTATTGTAAAGCCACAAGGTGGCGCTCTTCTCTATTGGATTAGGAGAGAATTTTTAGTTTTTTAGAATTCGACTGGATAAGAAACGGTACGGTAGTTGATTCGCATATAAGTGCGAAATCCAATACAGTTTGGAATTAATAAATATAATTTTTATAAATGTTTTAAATGGTCCGTCGTAATTAATTTAGTGAAATTTAATTACTTATAGTAGTAACAGAGAGGCTGGGTTCCTTTCAACTCGCAGAAATCCTCATGACAGACATTTAGAGGCATCAAGACAAGAGCACGTGGATTGACTTTAATATCGTCTACCAGAAACACGATATCCCAAAAATATGAATGCTCATTTATCAAAAAAGAATGATTCGTGAAGTAATATTTAACTGGACATTGCAATTTTGTAGAATGAAAAAACTGGGAAAATTCCATATAGGATTTGTCATTTAAATATCGAACTGCTTTTATTCTGCGTCTGGTAAGAGGTGGAGGATGATCTTTGTGGGTTGGAATGGAGCAGAGGATGTGAATCATTTTAGCTGCTTCCAAGCCGTTGAAATGTGCTAATCTCCCAAAGTGAAGTTGAGAGGGAAATTGCGGCGAACCATCGAGCAACATGTTATGCTATCAAATCAATCTTCACAACAATGCTCCAATTAATGCATCGCACATTGTTAGGAAAGTACTAATCAAATATAATATCTCAAAGCTTGCATAATCACTCTGAAGTCCAGATCTGGCTCCCAACGACTTTTTTTTTTGTTCCCTCGCATCGAAGAAAATTCGATTCCATTTTTTTGTTCCCTCGTTCTTGAAATGACATAGTTTCATAATTCTTCTACAGAATACCTAAACAGCCTTGCAGTTACTGATTTCTACGGTAAGCATGCAGATTGGAAAAAAGCACTATATTTATGCTGAAGGGTCACATTTTGAAAATGTTCAAAGCATAATCAAATGTATGATGCACTGTACATCGTACGTTTTTATTTATGATTTCAATCACGATACATATTGGACAAACCCAGTATATGTTACATAACACATTCTAATGACTTGGGTTAAATAATAGAGAATAAATCTATTTTCAGAATATGATTTATATAACTATTTAGCTCATATTTAAGAAACATTATTAATATTTTGGCTTTTAAATATCTTTTAGCTATTCTCTAGCACATTATAAGGACATTTTATTATTTTTGATTCTAAAAGTAAATATACAAACCCAGCCAAAAGAACTGTAAATGCACTTGACACTATCTCATCCTCTGTCATTTTCCTAGTCTTCTTACCAGTGGTCTCTGAAATTGCAAATATTGCCTTTTAAATTGTTGATGCATCACTAAAATGCTACTTGTGCAAATAAATTTTGAGCAAACCTACACCGAATCTCGAGATGTCAGATTTAAAAAAAAGCATTCTTCTATACTTAAGTATTTAAACTAAATTAACTGACATCTTATGCAAATTTTCAAAAGCCTTAAGTCATACTTTTCTTCATGATTCGTTTTGTGGTTGGGGTAGTATGTAGCAAATGCATCAAGTCGTTTTCAAGATTATACACACATATAGATAGTTATTTTTAGTTCTTGAAAAATGGCTTTGACCATGAGTTGAATATTAGCTAATTTTTATCATCTTTTATTTAACTAGCTAAGCTCATATGTAAAAAAATATGTCTTTCGGTTCAAAATTCGTCCTCGAATTTTAATCCGCTTCTTATCATCCGATCGAACTGAAATTTTGACCACCTGACTAGCTCATGCAATTGCTTTCCCTCCAGACTAAAAATAATTAAATACAAGTAAAATCATTTTTAAACTAGACTTTTATTCACCCTCATTATAAGATGGACTAATACGTAAAAAACATTTTTTAATGTAAAATAATACATAGTGTATAAAAGCTTGAGGCGTTCGTACTTCTTTTGATCTTATGTATAAGTTAAATGAAGCATATATGAGATATATATATATATATACATATATATATACACGGCGCTTAGTGCTGTATTGATCAATACTTAGGTATCTTCATAAAGCACAACAAGTTTTTAAAACTTATATAACATTTTATATTTAAAAATATTTTTGTACCTTTTAATCCGTCTTTAAATACATTCACTGCCAAAAACTAAGCAAGAGAAGGAAAATGTTTTTTTTCCGAAAGCCAAACTGAATTGGGGAGGTTGTAGTTTGCTGCAGAGGTAAGTAGAAATATGCTAATATGTTATGTAACACCAAATAACGGTTTCGTGTCGAGAATTATGTAAAAACAGGTAGTCATATAAGTAGACAGCATTTTAGAGGATTCCAAAAGTTACATGTATTGAAAAAAAGTATTTAGAACTTTCGCATAATTCTTTTCCAAAACCGATGTTTTTCTTTGACTTCATAAGACAAATGAAAGGTTCTGTGAACATTAGCGTGCCTCCGAATTTGTTCAATTCAATTACGTTGCTTTTGTTTTATCGGTGCTAACTATTTCATCATTTCACGATTCTTGAAACATTTCAATACTAGCCAAATAGTTGTGTGAAGACCGGTCGCCTAAGGGTTACGAGCATCCGTGAAATGATAAATATTGCTGTTGAAACCAAGCGGAATTAAAGTGCGACCTCCTCCTGTGTGACATCTATGGCTACAGGATTCATTGATAAGACGATATCTACTACTACTACTGTGCTTCGAAGGATACACATGAATAAATAGTACGCGTGGATACTACCAGTTTGTACTCCTCTATACATCCATTGCAGCAACAACCAACGGACTGTAGGGAAACGTTATTTTTACAGATGAGTCGAGAGTTTCCTTGTATTCAGACGACAAACATGTAAGGTTCTGGAGAGAACGAGACACACAATTTGCCCCAGAATATCACACATTCCAAGATGGAAACATCATGGTGTGGGTAGGAATTTCGTTTAGATATCGCAACGACCAGCACATCTATGAACAGGTTCTTTGACGGTTGTCCAGTACTGGGATGAAGTCCTAGACCCCACTACGAGATTGTACGCTTCAGCATTTGGTCCTACTTTCGTTTCAATGGATGATAAGAAGAGTTTTCGTTGAGCTGTAATTATCAGAGGCTATCTGCAGACTGTAGAGTGAAAGAATTGAGTGCACGGAATGAAATGGTCGAAGTACTCCACGCTCTTTCTTTGAGATGCCGTCGACCGGGCCATGGCTTCCCATTTTCCGTTTTTAACTACACTCACAGAAAGGCTAATTGCCCTAGAGAAGGAATGACGATAACGTGACTCTGTAGTTGATGATCACCTCTTGGAAAGCATGAGCACATGCTGAGAAATTCATATGAAGATGAGGACTGGTCACTTGTGACATTGGACTACTTGTAGTTTTCTCTTCACTAACCTTGGAGACTTTACTTAAGAGCTATTGCACGAGATAAGCAGTTTCTTCCCAACCAAAATGAAACGTGATTAGTTAAATTAGAGGCAGATAGAAATTAAGTGAAATGGTGTAGATAGGAAAGTATGTAAGCAAAGCGAGACTCACTCGATAGAAGTTAAGTGTCTCTAGCGTTGAGTATATGCCTTACAGGTGGTAATTGAGATCAAGAGTTACTACGGGTGAGAGTGATCGTGACAAAGCCAAGAATCAAGTCAACTTCAACCGGGAAAGTTATGGTAAAATAATCTTAATTCGGTATTAGAGAGACGGGGCAATATATCTTGGCTGTTACCTTGGAGATCAGGTGTTCATTTGTCATTATAGTGCAAATCTGTGGAATAAACATTGGGCGTGAGATTTGTCTAACGTCTTCTTGTATAATTTGCTGACTTCTTAGTGTTAGTATTTTTGATTTAGTTATGGCACAAGAGGCGAATCGGAATACTATGCCGCCACAACCTTAATAATGTCGGTTTATTTGTTTGTTTTAGCTTTAAACATCATTTCGCTAATGATTCAATCTTATGAAAATTCAATATTGTTTTAAATTTTATATGCAATTCTTTATTTTGTTTCGTGCATAAATTTCTTTGGCACTCCCCTGGCGTATTTCGTGTCAATCAAAGAGACATTGTTTCGCATTTTACCTCCACATGCTTAATTTTTGGCAGTGAGTATAAAAGCTCGATTAAAAATTTTTTTACTTAAGTTTATTGTACATTTTTAAGTGTAACATTATCTTCCAGTATTGATTTATTTAGGAAAATAGAAATATTTGACAATTTTATATTTTATGTCAAATTGAAGACTTAATTGAGAATTCTTATTCAATATTAGTCAGCCGTGTTGAGAGCTTAAAGAACTATTCGTTCCACTGTCTTGTATTTTTATCTTCCTATTTCAATCTATCGCAAAGTAAATAAATAAATGAATGAAAGAAATCATGTTTGTTCACCATCAGTTTCTAACTTCTCGACTTCCGCGTTCCCCGCTTCCAATTTTGAAACATCAGTTTCCGCGGATTCAACAACTGAGGAATCCAACATGAGTTGCAACAGATCGTTCTTCTTAGCCTGAAACAGAAATATATATGGCATGTATCCTATATGATTATCTTCTACCTTAAAGTTGTATCTTGATGAATAAATATCTCGTTTTAAATCAAACGATGTGAGAATGTCCCTCTGAATGAGGTCATAAACAGAACGAATTCAGAGGAAAATAAATAGATGGAAAGGTGAATTATAACTAAACTCTTTTTTTACATCGGTTTTGAAGGAAAAATACTTTGAAACATACTGTCTCAACAAGAAAAACTAAGCATCGGGAAAGAATATATATATACCTGTTTTCTTTCAAATTAAATATGCGTAAACTAAACTTTAATGAATAATGTGATAGTTATAGTAAACTGATTAGCTTACTGTACTTATGATTTGTAATGGATAAGATTTCCCTCGTCCACGATGTAAGTTTGTCCCTAAAGGGAATGATATAGAATCCAAATATCATTTTACGAATTGATTTTACAAAGTATTCCTTAGCTATTGCTCCATATCTTTGGTGAGTATTTTGAGACGATTGAATCGAGTGTCGAATATATATTTAATGAGCGAAAGGTCTGGCAACCTTGTGGTCTAAAAAAAAAGGTCGAACCCATCGATATAACAACCCCACAGGGCTTGCTGCTGTTGTGTTAGAAAATCGCACACAGACTTGCTGTGAAGCGTAACACTGAAATTTTCTCTGCTATAGTTGGAAATAGCTCTCCATACCAACACATCGATTGTAGCGGAGTAAGGCTTTCGCAGTACAAAGAATGCGTAGAAGTATTGGTGCGATGATCATCTGTTTCATGATTGAAGAAGGGTACACCACTAAGCATTAAAGGCAGCACCTCCAATGGTTTTGAAAATGTTGAGAAATCAAAAGCAAAAGAGTGAAGTGAACTTAAGCCTACCTCTATCAAGCACCCCAAAGTGGCGGAAGATAGAACAGAAATTGTAGCATTTTTATGGTAGTCAATGATGCCTTTAAAATAATTCTAGCAAGATGCCGAATTTATTTTACGTTTGTGCTCTTCGGTCTTCCAAAGCCCTTAAAAACGTATTTAAAGTGATTTAAAGGTTAATATACTAAGTGACCCACGTTGTGATACCTCTCTATCATTAATTTCTACAGAAATTACTTCAATATTAAATAGTCACTAAATAATCAAACAAATGAAAAGGAAGACAATACAGTTGTTTTATTAATATTCACAAATGATAATACAAGATCGCTGTCTCACTTTCTTATTCCATTGACCTTTGACGCGCTTTAAATACATTTTTAAAAGATAATCTAAGTTATCTCCAACCCCTTCATTCGAGTTCGAGAGAGTTTAACCACAGAAGTTGAAGGTTCGATCAATAAATTTGACTTTTTCTGATATAAAATCACCTCACAAAAGTTCACCAATCAATTTCGATCAGCTGCAGAAAATCACATACAATTCCAACACTACGTCAACTACCGGTTTCTCATTTTACTACTAAATCATTACTAAATCCAATAATTGATTCTCCGTCGCTTATATATTTCGGTGTGCTGATGTTTTCGATCATGTGGAGGGAGAGGATAGTTGGTGCCCTTGGAGTGCCGGCCGCGTTTCAAATCCTCCACCTCTGAGTCCGAAGAATAGTTGACCGATCGCTTTTTGCTGCGCCTTTATCAACTAAGCTAAAAGAAACATCTCCATCGGGTTAGTTATTGAGGCATTTTACCTTTGGCGCAGTTCTTGAAAAAGGCTGACGCATACAACCCCTCCAATATCATTGTGATGAAACGAAGAGAAACATTCTAAGCGATATTTGTGGAGAAGGGTGCTTTTCCAGCCACAACTTCAATTGATATGCATCAACTCGCTATTGCATTTTGCTTTAAACAGTTCCAATTTGGCATCATTGGCTGTTTCTCGTTGAGTGGAGGATCTAGTTGACTTTGGCTCCATAGCAGGTGTATCACTTATTATGATTTATACGCAGTAAGCTTTGTTAGACACACAGAAGTGAGTGTTTCGCGTAGGGGGGTGGCATATGGAATCAGTAGTCCTAGGTTGTGCTACCATCTAGTATTCAAGTCCTGGGTTATCTCTTCGGCGTTTGATGTTTTTCTACCCCCTGGAAGGGGAGGGCAGATGACCTTTGTTACCGGATGCTGCTTCAAACCTTTGACTACTGGGTCTGAAGAAAAGTTGACCGGACGCTTTTTGACGCACCCTTCCAACTATACAAAAAAAGATTTCCCGCTAGAGATAATTATTAATGCGTTTTAAGTTCTGGCACTGTTGTTGAAGACAGCCGCCTCAATTTATTTCTTTAAATACGTTCACTACACTTCTAATGTAAATGTAATTTTCATAATAATGTTTCGTTTCGTTGGAAATTTAAATATAAAAATTAGACAGAGTAAACCCAGATGTTAGTTGAGGGAAGGTATGCGAATAGCCCTCGTTATACCGTGTAGCACCCATTCCTGACAGCTGTGTCTGTACGGCCCAAGTGATAACATATTGCTCGATATCACCTGGCTTCCACACATAATGCGAGTTCTTTCACGTTTCTCCATTCAACTAACACTTTGATACGATATTGAAAATCTCTCCCAAAGGAGGAAACCTGAATTATACAAATTAAATTAGAATTATTGAAGTGTAGAGAATATGTTTGATGAATTGTGCTTAAAAGCAGCGAATAGTCCAAAACTTGAGTCATTTTGATGGCAGAGACATTGCTGAGTAATTAATGTAGCTGAGTAATAATGAATGAACTGTAGTATGAACTTGCTCTGAGTAATGAATGTATAGGAAGGAAGGAATTTCTTCCTATACACGATTTTCTCATCATTAACCTCGAGGATTTTTATCAATTTGAATTGCATAAAATTACATTCTCTTCCCAATGAAAATAAAACGTGATTTGGTAAATTAGATGAAGAGAAGAAGTGGAATGATTTAGATATAATGTCGTATAAATGATACAGAATTAATGAAAAAGGAAGGGAGATAGAGGATAACGACTTGCTGTCAGAGAAGTGTTACTAAGGTTGAAATTTTTCTGTTATTTTTGTGGACTGAAGAGAGTTCCACTTAAAGTATTAAGCTACGTAATTACTGTCGAAGAGATTCATCAAACTAAGAATGAATGGACTGATAATAAAGATTTTTTATTTAAGTCATAAATTAAGATTATGAATTAGATTGGCATTCTAGAAAGAGTGACATTAGCTATTCTATAGTGATAAAGAATTCGTTTTGATCTTGCATGTCTTCAATTGGAGTTTAGTAGTTTTTGGCTATTATATTATGATATGATGCAAGAGTCGAATAATTGCGGACAAACGTCAAAAATGTAGAGAGTCCTGATGAGTGAATGTAGAGGTGATCTATAAAGAGTGAAAAATTCGAACCCTCATGTAATGCTCTACTAAATACTCGAATCCGATTGGTTCGGTAAAATAAGAAGTTATTATATTAAATATTCGATCAGACGGGACCGAGTAGGATTGAAAGTTCAGGAATTGAGTACATCTAGATCTAAATTAAAAATAACTTAGTCACCATCATTGACTTATATTCTATTTATTTGATGATTGATTCGCGGCTACTTGATACATCGACTCATAATAATATGACCGAGTGAAAGAATACAAGGAATTTACAAACTATTTTACCCCCTCCAATTACTCGCTGTGCCTTTGATTACATCTTTCATAGCATTCGTAGCAATTCATGGCGACAGTGAGAAAAAAGTTATTTTTAAAGCACTTTACAATTCGAACAGAAAGACACCCACCTGAGGATTGGTTCTCCGCAACTTCATGACTTTCGTGATTCCACTTCGAAGCATTGTATGCGGGGGCCTCCCCTTGTTCAAGATCGTGATGATAATCTCTTGCAGTCTTATGCACAGCTTCCGAAAGATTGGAAACGCCACTAGAAAAGATCTTAGATCAGACTTGTTGAAACTAGGGTTTGCATGTATTCTTTACACTTTATGCGAAGGTCTCCAAAACAGTGGCGTTGCTTAAGAGAAATAGAAGGGCCCTGGCCCCGGGCAGCACAAAGGGGAGCTTGCATGGAACGGCCTAGCAGGCTATCCTGTCTGCAACTCAAGCCATGGTCATTAGATCAGACAATTGTATTGTTAAGGGGGTACATGGGCACTTATGCTGAATTTCGAGACAGTTGGACAAATATAAATAGTTCATAATAGAGCTGTAAGATTTGTTCTAAGCAATTATACTCACATTTGTGTGAAGTTAAATAAAGCTTGTCAAATATTTCATTCAAGATAAGAAAATAAATTTCACTTTTTGAGTTTCGAAATGGATTAGGCTGGTCGCGACCTGCTGTTGCCACGCAACAAATGCAATTAATCTGTCCGTTTCGATTTTTCAATGGTTGTCCTTGAACAACTAATAGAAGCGAAGGTGCGCAGGTGACATTTAATTTTTTCAATTTTTTTTATTTAGAAAAAAGTTGCAGCTTTGATATTGTTTATTGTATACTTTGATAAAGTTTCCCGTGTACCTAAATTTATTAATTATTGAAAAGAAAAGTTTGTTTGTCTTACATAATTCGTCGAATAAGTATAGGAGTTTTAAGGTGAATGTTTATTTTTAAACTTTTCAATTGTTTTGGACTTTTCTCGAAGCAAAATATTATTCATTCGTTACAACGAATTAAACCTAAGTAATCGGATTTAACACGCGCGCCATGCATTCGTCATATTATTCTTTTCTTTTCTAAAGGGGGGGCGGTTGCAAATTTAGAGTTTATACCGGGTGGCAGAAATCCACGCTTCGCCACTGCTCCAAAAAGTACGAAATATTTATTTATTTCTTAAGATATACTTTATTTATGCTTATCAAATATTGCTATGAAGAAATATACTTAAAATGCAATCAACGATTCAATTTGATGTACTACATTGCATCAATTAACAGTCAACCCTGCTTGTACACGCTTCTGTTTGTACAATCTTTTTATGAGGTGTATAAAAAAAAGCCTATAAAATGCATAATAGGAAGATTTTTAGTATTAAAAAAAATCTGCTTATTTCTCTGAGAGTTCGAATTTAATTGAAATCAGGTCGAAGAGAGAAAAATAAGATTCGTAAGTAAAGAAGAACGCGCGTGGTCAATCGAGCTTCCAAAAAACCAACAGAGCCATTCCTACGCATTCCTGTATTAGACAACATGATATTATTGATATACCTAATTTAAAATCAAATTTTATAGGATTGAACAAAAATCTCCGCAAGCTACAAAAATCAATGTAACCCAAAGAGAGCTTGTGAGAGAGCGATTAGCAGTAAATTTCTCGGCGTTTTGTGGGGAGGGGAACACAAAAATTATTAGCTCAAAATTTTACTTATAGATGAAAGCTATAATACTGCTCATTTGCAATTCATGTTTCGAAACAGCGCCGTCGATGAATGAAATGTGAAACCAATGAGTTGAATGACGAGCAGTTTAACACTGATTGCCTTCTTTATGCTAATTGATTTATTTGTTGATTAATTAAAATGTATGTCACGAACTTCCACATCCACTTTTATAGACTAGCTAGTTAAACTCGGATTTGCAAAATTCCTTACGACCTTTACACTTGATTTTGTCTAGTTTGATTTTCGTGTTTCCAAACTTGTAATTTTCTTGGGAGTTTAATGATTTGACTTTAGAAAGCTGGGCGAGAAAACTCAGTAATCTTCCAACCTTTTCTTTTAGACCTTTAATCAGAAATCAGTTTTTCAAAACACGTGACGCGCGATTAAGTGTGATGAGAGTCATAGAAAAAATGAAACTTCTTTAGGGTGCTTATGAACAATTTATTGGTTTATTTATATATAAGTATTATTGCAAAGTAAATTTCTTATATGGTATCTAACTACATTCGAAGCAACTTTTTTAAATTTTTTTTTCACCACATTTTTATGGAGAATATGACTCAAAATTACTAAAAAAAAGTCTAAAATTATTACATTTATTAAGCAAAATTTAATAAATTAAGGAATTTAAAGAGAGAAATTCGGTTAAATTTGGCGATATTTATTAATTTGGTAAGAAATTAACAGATATCGCCCCTCCATACAAAATTCAGTTGCATTAATCTAAATTTAATTTTTGTAATACACATTTATAACGCAGGTTAATACAATAAATACCTAAGAAATATAAACGTGAAAAGTTATACCTGATCATGGTAATTTCAGTTGATTTTTTTTTATCAAATTTACCAATATCGTCGTGCATAATCACCTTTAAAATATAAAGCATCAATTTTAAAACTAAATTATTAATTTATTGGCTAAACAATAGTAAAAAAATCTACAGTTCATTGATTGATTTCTCAATCACATTTTGTAAAATCATATTTTGAGTAAGCAACATTTTTAAAAAATAACGTTTTCCTGTAAAAGCAATTTAAATTTACTTTTATATTTTACTAAAAATTAAGAAATAACAAACAATAACAAATCACACAGTTTTTTTTCTCATGTGCAACTATTTTTTCTTTTTTGAAGCCTCCTTTTTTGGCCTCCTTAGTTTCGAACAAAAATGAAGCTTTGAATAATTAGTGCGATTTTCATCTCTACTATTGCTTTGATTCAGTGTATAACAGCCTGGAATGATTTGTAATTTCTCAAAAACTTTTAATAAGCCAAAAAATCCATCATTAAATTAAAAAACGTCTAAATATGATCCTAAGTATGAAGCTTGTGTTTCAACAAAGACATTTTCCGTTATTATTTACCATAAGATTTTAATTTGCGAAGGTAAGTTCCAACTCTTTTTTTGAATATTCCCTATGCAATCTAATTTTTTCACAAATTTCTTGACATAAATATTTTGAACTATATTTAATCCTTTTGGTGTATCGAAGAGCACGTAAACTTTATGAACGTTCAAATATACGATAAACGCCGACAACTGCCAGATTTCAAAATCAAATATTTTTCCAGTTACAACTGAAATCGTACTCACAACATCATCAAACGATGAGTAGCTTCCATGTATCTTGCCATGTTGTTCTTTGAACATTTAGCAACAGATGAAGAAATTCGAAGGATTTATTTTTCTTGTTGTCTAACTGACATGTTTAACAAAAAGGGATTATTTAATGTTGCAGGAATTGTTTCCAAGGTGTATACCAGTTTAATATGGGTCGAAGCGCTTACACAAACCTAGTGTTCCCTTCATTGTTTATTTTGTTCCTTTTAGATGTACAAAACCCAAAAGAGAAAGAGCAATTCGAATGTCGAAAGTTACTATTTGATAGCCAAGCAGTTGTTTTCTTCATATGGTCATCATCATTCAAATTTTTGACAAATTTCTGAAGTGCTGTAGCACTTGTTGGGATGGTACAATTAGTATTAGAATAAATTATTTTACTTTCAGTGTATCGATTACCGTGGAGTTTTTTTTTCCTAGAATGACTACAACTTGATCCTCTGTTTATAATAATTCAAAAAGAATACTATGTTCAATAACATTTCCAAAAACCAATGATTATCTAATGAAAAAAGATTTACTGGGTAATTTAAACAGCCTATTAACAATTTCGGTTTTCAAATGCGAAATGGGTTGTTTTCCACTTTTCCATTTTCTTTTGCAGAAATTCATGAAAAGTTATTTCAAATTTTATGGTATGCTTGCTTAAAATATAAGAAAATTCACTATGAAAATTACATATTATTTTACATAAATTATTACAAAATTATGATGAATCGGCCGACTTCCGGTTATTTAAATGGCCCTAAATTGATACTTCTTGTTTGATTGACAGCTATGATGTGATTTTTAAATCGTTTTAATTTCCTTCCTAGTTAGCATAGTCTCAAAACAAAATCAGTTTTAGAAAGCCGTTAACTTGAGTTTTAAAATGAGAAAAAAAAAAAAAAAAATGTAAATTTTGGCCGAAAATCATGTTTTAAACGTAGTAAGTCACCTTAATTCATTATATTTTTTATGTGTCGACATGAAACACTAATTATGATGTTAGCATATTGAACGTGCAGTAGCAACAACAATAAATGTTTTAGTTTCTTATAACAGTAAACAACACGTAATGAAAAAGAAATGGGATTTTTAAAATTCAATAACCTATGGAGTTTTTAGAAATTATGTTTAACTTTCAATAGAAAAAACTATTAATATGTAGCGCGCTTTTTGCTCTCGGGCGAAACTTTTTAGTTTCTTCATTGGGATCACGTGACCACATGTGGAAATCTTGCATCTGTTTCATTAGCGCCACAAACGTGTATGTGATTTGTAAAGGCTTTTCATATCGCCAGCCGATTACTCTATCCAAGAAGACACAACAATACTTTCATGCTGTAGCATAGGCTGTTCAAGAAACTTTCCTCAAAACCAGGTGTTCATTTCTGACATTATATTTATGATTCTAACTTCTATCCAATCAAATAAAGCCTGATTATGCAAATTAAGTAGTGGAGTGAATAGATATAATCAAGTCGTATAAACATGACAGAGAATTTAATTGAGATGATAAGGTTACGGTAATAGAGAATGTGCTAGTGTGAATCGCGCGGGAATCTTCTACTGTGTCGAAGGGATTAGTTGAGACCAGTACCCAATGCTGTTCTGATTTACTGAATATTTGGAAGATGCACTCCCATTGTATTCCGGTAAGCTTTTTTTTTTTTATGTGTTATAGAAGTTGTTAGTACTCGCGGATGCAGATGTGAAAGTGTTTGAGTGCATCCCCCTTATTAGAAGATTAATAAATTTTATTTTGAAATATGATCACAACTATTGTAGTTATTTTGTTTGTGCTTGAACTTAAGCTGAAGCTTAGGTTGGTGATTTGAGTAACTTTTAAGACAAAAGATGAAACGGGTGATAGAATTACGTCGCAGGAAGGATTCAGGGGATTAAATGTTTTTCAATTTTTGACTCCTTGCCTCTCCTATTGGTCCGAAAAAATCAAAAAGGGGATATAAATTAAAACAAATATGTAAACACAAAAGAGTGAATAATAATAACATTTTTTAAAAATTCTGAATAACTATAATGGGTACCACGGTGAATTTTTAGTTTAGTTTAGTTTTTATTAATGTCACACTAGAAGCAAAAAGGCCACGGGTGAGATTAGTGCAATTAATGCGGATTTTAACGTGTTAAAATTACTTCTAAATCTTAATATACACTGCTGGTCACACAAAATGCAACACCCAGAAGGACCAGAGATATCACAGCGAAATTTATTTGGCAGATAACATGTTGTACAAAGATCAAACGATTAAAATTGCAGCTTCCTGTGAAGTGTGGATGATGACAAAATCAGTAGTTAGTGTAGCCACTATTGTTGTCTATAACCGCTGCCACACGCCTCGGTATAGAATCAAAGAGTTTTTGGATGTATCCTTGGGGTACAGCAGTCCATGCGGCTTCCACATATTGCCAAAGTTGATCTGCTGTAGCAGTGGCCGGTGTATCCCGGGCCAGTCTTTGTGCTAGCTTGGACCACACGTTTTCGATTGGATATAGATCAGGAGAACAAGGAGGCCGAGGAAGCAATTCAATCTGATGGGTAAAGAAGAACTCTTGAACATTGTGTGCCACGTGTGGTCGCGCATTATCCTGTTGGAATATGGCTGATGGCAAGCGCTGACAGTATGGGAGGACCACGGGCTCCAACAACTCAGAGATGTAGCGCTGGCTGTTCAGTGTAACGATAATGCGTACTAGAGGGGTGTGGGAGTGAAATCCAATACCACCCCAAATCATGATACCGGGTGCAGGACCAATGTGGCGATGCATAACGCAACAGTTCAGTTGCCTCCAACCATGGTGACTCAAAACTCGAATAAGACCATCGTGATGTTGCAGGCAGAAGCGGGATTCGTCAGTAAACACAATGTCGTTCCATTCCGTTGTCCATGTCCACCGTACATCGCACCATTGGTGGCGCAAACGCCTGTGGTTTCGAGTCAAGGGTAAATGAAGCAATGGACGCCTAGAGGACATTCCACTCTGCTGCAAACGGAGTCGAATGGTACGAGCAGACACCGAATGATGCGTAGCAGACTGAATCTATTGTGCTATGGTTCGTGATGTAGCTGCTCGATCCATCACTGCCATGCGCACAATCTGCCTGTCATCACGGGCAGTGGTGCAACGAGGTGTGTGCGGTCGGCCCCTTCGGTCCGTCGTTCCCTCCTGCATCCAGCGATCACAGTTGCTTAGTTTCGTCCAACACGTTGACCGATTTCTCTGAAGGATAATCCGCAATCCCTATAGGCTACTATTCTTCCTCGGTCAAATCCAGAAACTTGGTTAAAACACGCTCGATGTCTTCCACGAGGCATAGGTAAACAGCTTACGCAAAAGAAAACGCACAAAAAAATAATTACCGTACTTCAAATCGTCAATCTGTTCTCCTCTAATATAGCGCTTGCGAGTGGCGCTACGGTCGCCCATGATGTGCGTCTGTGCTGCAATGCTATTGATTTGCTTAGCTCATCGTCGCAAACGCATGATGCAAGTTTCACATGGTTTGCATGTTTCTTTCAGGGTGTTGCATTTTGTGTGGCCAGCAGTGTAGAATAGAAAGTCTTACAACTGCATGAACTTCGCCAGGAAAATGATATATTTTAACGGTAAAAAAGATCCATTAATTAATAGTTTAAGACCCACCATTCGAATAGTTTGGAATTCAGAGCAAAAGCATGCATGTTAAGATGACCGAAGAACTAAAATGCTTCCAATATTTTTGATTTTGTGGTTGAAAAGCAGAGGATATTTCTATAATTCTGTAGAGGTGTTATTTGGGAGAGTTCGATAAATAGAACTTTCGAAGACTAGATTTTGAAATTGTAAACAAACGAACCACGACACAAAGATATCCAAACTCGCCTTCTTCTCAAAATGGTTTTTGGAGATTTCTGTACCCTTTTCTCAACATCAGTTTTATCTGTAGTGATGATATTTTGCACATCATGAAATAAGGTTATTCTCTATACAGTGAACATAAATTTTTGCTAATAAACACTTACAACTTTTAAGTATTTTACAATATGAGCAAACTCATCACGGAATAACTGAATGGTAAATTTTTTAAAAACTTAAATTCTATTAAATTTAAATTCTGAAACTATAATTTAACTCAGTGTATAGAAAGTTATGATTATAAGCATTCTGCACATTTTTAAAATCGTTAATGTAGTAGATTTTATGCAAAATGTGCCTAACGTTAATTGCACGATTTATAAATGTTAATATAGCTATCGTACGACGGTCGTTTTTTTATTCAACATCCGATTGATCTACTGAAAAACCAGACAAATGGTAGGAGGCGGGGATGTGCAATGGATGATTGTGCATCTTTCTAACTATATCCTCTGCTACAACCGACCACCATCTCACATTTTTAAGCTGAGATGTAGGCACGCAAACATAGATGATACAATTGATACTTCCGCCAAGTGCGAGTTCCATAGTATAGTTCTCTTTCTACAAGTAGAAGGAAATAATTCAGTCGAAAATCACCGAAAAACGTGCCGAGTATACATGAAAACTATATGAGTGATGCTGTAGTGCGTAAATGGAGTAGACAATATAAAAATGGGCGAGCTTACTTTCACGATGAGGAGGGACAAGAATGCAAGCCTGTTTAAACAAACCTTCAACAGCAGGAAGTTTGTGGCTATGGGTTTTAGGGACCTAAAAGTTGATTTTCTTGTTGAATTTATGGCACCGTGGACTAAGATCAATGCAATTGTTTACTGTTAGACTTTACGACGATTGTGAAGATCTATTTAAAACAAAAGAAGATAAATTGAGCTTCGAAACAAAGTGCGAGTTTATCTCACATCACTGGCAACAATGTTCTTCGATGAGGGGATCGATAAGCTCATCCACCCATATGACAAATGCCTAAATCTACACGGTGATTATGTTGTAAAATAACCATGTTTGTAACCAATTCGTTTTGTTCTGTAATCTTGTCTTTTCTTTATGATACATCGGAGTTTGAAGTAAAATAAAACGACCTCCGTATATTTGTTTCTCATACATAATTATTTGCATATACTAATATTCAAATATATAGATATCTTAGTTTTGAAATCGCTTTCATCGCATTTAATATAAAAAAAAAGGAAGTATTACTTAAACTTAGCACAAAATAAGCTTATCTATCCTTGTTGAAGCCGTTGCCTTAAGGAATTCAAAGAAGGAAAGCGTATTATTGCTTTGGTCTTATTCTCCACTTACATGCAATAAATATGAATGGGTCTTTGTAAGGGGTCCTGAAAATCAGCTTGGTGGCATGCAACAATCCCGATTTGGAATTCTTCTGGACATCTGTTTGTATTCCGAATGCTGTTTTGGTGATGACGTCCATGGTGAGTCTCTGAAAAGTATCGAAAATTTCGAGTTCTTCACCTTTTTGTGCATGCTCTTGCAACACCTCCATCATGTTGTCGATGGACGAGTTAATGCTTCCAGCCATCTGTAAGAGACATGGATGAGTCATATATATATATATATATATATAGACACATATATATATAGACATATATATATACATATACGTATACATATATATATACATTTACATATAATATATATATACATATATATATATATATACATATATACACACACACACACATATATATATAGACACACATATATATACATATACATATAAATATATATATACATATACATATATATACATATATATATATACATATATATCTCTCCCACATATAATATATATATGTGTGTGTGCATGTATATATGTGTGAGTGTATGTATATATAATATATGGCATGTGCATGTATATATGTGTGAGTGCTCTCTTATATGATGGCACAAACAATTGAGGGATACACCTTGCTGCTTCATAAATCCAACAATCAAATAACACATAGCAAAGTACAAATTTTATTCTTAGACATAACAAAGGTTTAATTAATAAGTAAAATAAAGAAAATCTTGATTCTAAAATAAAACTTTTTAGAGGCATTTCAAATAAGTAAGTGGGTTTTACCTCAAAAAGTGAGGATACACCAAATGAAATTTTGTTTAACTACCACTTGATTTCTTTTGCCTCCGCAAGTTTGGAAATTTTCTAAAGCACCAGCCTGTATTTCTGTCTTTAGGAAGTTAGTTATGAGGAATATAAAGCTGTAATTTTAAAATGGAAGAATGGCTCCTCAGAAGAGACCAAGTATTGATGTAGAAAATTTATATTAAGGTTATTTAAGAAGGGAAAATCTTATCACATTGAAATGCTTCTGCAGAGTATCGGTAGAAGTCACTCATGTGTCCAAGAAATCATTGGGAAATTTAAACGCAATAGATTATTCAAAATAAAGTGAAGAGGAGGAAAATATTCTGAGTGATGTAGCTAAAGAAGGTACAGATATCAAGATTAATCCTAAGCCAGTGCAGTCAAACCAGCTGCAGAAACTTCTCTGAATAATCCTGCAGAAGTGGAGTGCTGAAACTGAGAAATGTGATTGAACATGCTGGATGTAGTCACATGACCTTTCATAAACACAAAATCAGAAAGAGCGTTTGGAGTTTACCCAAAACTCATCAGACGAAGACAAGCTGCTTGGAAGAAAGTTATATTTAGTGAAAGTAAATTCAACATTTTTGGAAGCGATGGTCATCCACCGTTTGGAGAAAGCCAGACATAACTGGATCAAATTCCGTCCTACAGTTAAAACATGGTGGTTGCTCCGTCATGGTTTGGGGTTGTATGGCTGCAAATGGGGTGAGAATTTAGTTTTATAGATGGAATGGATCATAAGCTTTTATATAGACATACTCCGCAACAATCTTAAAGAAAGTGCACAAAGTGGGTTGGATAGGAAATTTTATATTTCAGCACGGCAACGACTACACAGCATGTGCTTCTACTGTGTGTCTTTTCATTTAAAACAATCATCACACCACCAGTCCCCTGACATCAATATCATGAAAATTTGTAGAACACTAAGGCAGCGTCTAAAAACACCAATTAGAAACATAACCCATTTACAAAGATGTATACAGAGAAAGGAGATAAAACTATCTCAAACCACTAAAAATTGGTCGAATCAGGTACCAAGACACTTTGGAGGACATTATAAAGAAACCAAGGACATGCAATAAAATGCTAAACTGTCTATGCGTATGTAATATATCGAAAAATTTCATTGGTGTATCGTAATTTTTGGGTAAAGATCTAGTATGTTTACTTAAATATTTGTGAAACTTTTAATTTTAGATATTTTTTTGTTGATTTTCGTTATTTTTACTGTAAATTAATCCTTTTATTACGTGTAAAAGTAAAAATACGTCTTCTATTCTAGTCAATGTGTTATTTTCATTAAAAGTTGAATTTATCAAGTGAAAGTAAGGTGTATCCTCAATTGTTTGAGCCACTGTATATATATATACAAACACACATACAAAGTGATTATAAATAACTTTCAACAGACTTTCAAAAGTCTGTAAAAAATAATCACTTATCAGAAAGACCTGATATTTTTATCTAAATATACTTGAAGCAATGAGAATTTGTTTAGAGAAAGGAAAAAATTAGTTATAAAGTGGACCGATAGAGGGCATTGTACTAGTCATAACAGGCTAAAAACCGATTGCTGCAAAAGATGCGAGAATTTTAAGATGTTAATTAAAAGCTGTGACAAGTACATGTGTGATAAAAAAAAGTGGATAACATGTGATTCATGTTATTCTGTATTTGAGAAGATAGTTCATGACAATCATTGAAGAATCGGGCTCTGTTTGCGAAGCTTTTTTACAAGAACGTTCACTGTGCGGCTATTACATTGAAGAGATTCAGGCCATTAAAAGGTTTTAAAAAGTGGCTCTGATCTGATGCCTGCATTTGATCTGAAGAAAATGATCAATAAAAATCGAAGAGACGGGTTCATTTGACGTGAAATGTGAAAGGCGGGGAATCACAATTGCTTCGATATCAGTGGATGATGTGGCTACAGCATTGGAGGAAGCATTAAACAGTGCTTTGATAATGTGCAGTGCAGAGAAAATTGCTTGAACTTTAGACATGCTTGTCAGTACTGTTCGTTAAATTTTACGGAACATTCCATAATACTATCCATTCGAAAATATTTATTTTTAGGAGCTGGTTTCTGTTGAGTTGCCAAAAGGAGAAGCTTTTGCCCTGCAATTTCTCGCTCGATTGGAAGTGGACAATGCAGAGTCATGGAACATTTTGTGGACAGACGGAGCTCATTTCCATCTCAAAGGTTCTGCCAACGCTCAGAATATGGGTAAGAAAAAATCCGCTTCAAATCAATCATTACCTCTTCATTTTTAAAAGGCCATTGCGCAGTGTGGGTTTATGGCAACATTTATCGCTGGCTCCCTTTTTTTTTAGAGGAAATAGGTCTTTCCTTGGATAAAACTATTTTTATGCAAGATGGTGTTCCTCCGCTCATTTCAAATATAGTGAAGCAGCTGCTAAACATGCATTTAGGAAACGACAGAATTATCAGTCGCCCTTTCGCAACAGCCTGGCCGCCACGATCACCTGGTACCTGAACCCTTTCGACTTCTGGCAGTAGAGGTACCTAACACATGTTGTGTACGGAGCTCCAATTGTTGTGCGAACTTAACTGAATTGAAAACATGCATTTCACAACAAATTCACAACATCACAACTCATACACTACGATCTGCTGGGGAACATGCTATTTTGCGCTTTCACTATATGGCAGAAAACAGTGGACAGCACATTGAACATTTTTAGGCAAATCGTAATAGCTTATTCACAACTTCCTTTTCTTGATGGTTTCATAATTTTTTGCTTTTTCTACGGCTTTTGGTCTAGGGATAATTAAGAAAAACCGATTTTTTTTTCTATCCATTGTGGCACCACTTTGTCGTGGTGGATGGGCTTTGAACAAAGAGTGCCACAGTAATATTTCCATCTTTTTAATTAATGACTAGTACAGCGCCCCCTATCGGTCCATTTTGAACAGGTTTTTTCTTTCTCAAAACAAATTCTCATTGCTTCACGTGTACTTAGAGGAAATATCAGGTCATTCTGACCAGTCGTTCTTTTCTTACAGCCTTTTGAAAGTTCAGCTTTTATAGTAGACAAAGTGATATTTTTTGTGTTTGTGTCTTGTGAAAATAGAAACTGAACAATCTTATCTACAAATCAAACATATTAAAAATACTATAAAAACTTATATGAGACACCATTCATAGCAACAATTTTCACATAACTCTCTCATTTAAATGAAGCTAAGTGAAACCGTACATGTAGAGAATTGCCCCTCTGTCAGAGAGAAAGGATACTAATGAAAGAAAAATTGTAAAAACTTTAAGACGATAAAACTGAAACAAAATTGGGAAAAAAAGAGAAAATAAACAAAATTTAAAAGTAGAAAAAACTATTATTTATGATTACTATGCCTTAAATTAATTTTAATTAAAAAATAACAAGGAAAATCTACTTGTAGACAATTTTTTTCAAAGTACCACTAAGAAAATAAGGAGTTAAGAGATCTTAAATTGATAAGATTTCTCTTGGTTTATGAAAAGTTCTGTTGTCATTTCTAGGTTGACATAGTCACAGAAACAACTAAAGGACGATGTCATCTGATTTCCTATCACTAAGAATTCTCTCTTGGCGCAGCGTTCTGCTTCTTAAAGTGACGGCGTAAGCGTGACCGTCCCACTTTCATTTGAAAAACCTTATAATTGAAATCATATTAGGATATTTATCTTTTAAAGCCTTACCGCTTGGCTCTATTTCAGTGTTTTGAAACTTTTTCACGTGACTAACTTCGATTGGTTATTTCTCGGGCCCGCAACAATCGATGATTAGATTATTTTCTTAAAAAATCTAATATTAATCCAAAGATGTCGAGAAAAAAAATGTGCCAAGTATATTGATTTTGCCCCAAAATTGGTGGCTTTGTAGATAATGTACCAACGAGGCCCTATCAAATTGTAAATGGATTCTAAAGCAGCCATTTTTTATAAATTGATGCAACCTCCTCGCTTTTAAAGGGTCTTTGGTCGATCCTATTCAGTGTTTTTAAAACGTTTTTATGTATTTCATTTGGTGTGTGTGTATCAATGTGTCAGTATGTCATCAAATTTTCGATCGTTAATTTAACCAACTTCCCATCAAGCTAGAGCTCTGAAACTTTGGGAATCGTTTTTACTCACCTAACAATGCAATATTTAGACATTTGCAACAAGTTTGAACTAATATTTCAATAATTTTTTTTAATAATTCAGTTTAGCCCAACCACTTGGGGCGATTTCAAAAATTGCCAAACTTCGCGATTTTTTTTTTTTTTTTTGGCTGAACAATATTTAGACATTTACGACAAGTTTTAACTAAAATTTCAATAATTTTTTTAATAAACTTTACCACCATATAAAAACTTTAGTTTTTATCTCGAATTATTTTTATTATATAACATTTCTCTTTTTCGTAAGTTTCAAAATTTAGTAATCAGGAGGGGGGGGGGGGATCAAATACGCATAAACTTGTAGATTTTCAATGGAATGAAGCTTATCACACATGCATGGGCGTAGTGTGAAGAATTCTTACCTGCGGTGTAATGTTACCTGTTTCATCTTAGCCACTGTAAAAGTGGGTGTGAGAATACTCCTGACGTCCTTCCACGCTTGTCCTGGTAAGTTGAGAACGCTTTGAGCATACTTGTTATTAGGATTGTATCGATGAATAGGACTGAAGGTCTGTAAAGAATGGAAAGGTTAGCTGAGCCTATTTACAAATTCCGTAAGAAGAACAAAGCAATAATTCAAATGTTAAGAGCCCACGCAAACACTTTTTTCAAGACATTTTCATATGGAAAAAGAAAGCAAAGTCTGAAAACAAAGAAAACGTTAGCTAGTAATGTCCGTTCTTCAATATTCAGTTATTGTGCCATATCTCAGTCGAATACATTACTTACCACCGAGCTCCACTTGAAGGTACGCATGAACATAAACTAAAATATTTTATTAATAACCACTTCATAATAGATAAAATTGCTCTCACTCAAATCCGAATTAACTCCACAATACTAGATTATGATTTAAATATGAATCTCCCTATACCAATAGCTTAATAACTTATTACTCTAACTGGAAGTTACTTCAATTCAAAAAACTAATGTATAAGAACTTGAAAATTTTAAATTTCTCTTACTAAGTTGTTATCCTCCATCTCCTTTTATTTTCCTTTAAATATCATATATATATATATATATATATATATATATATCATTTCCTATAATTCGCTTCACTTTACATCCATTATCATCTAATTTACCTAATCACGTTTTATTTTGGCTGGAAAGCAATTGTAATTTTATGCAATTCAAATTATTGTAAAGTATCCGAGGTTAGTAAAGAGAAAATCGCGAATTGTATAACGTTAAGCTGTTCGTTTCACAAAGAGAGAAAAGTTCAAATTCAAATGTTAAGAACTCATGTGCTCTTTTTTCAAAGACATTTTCTCTATGAAAAAAGAAAGCAAAGAATGGTCTGCAAGGAATGGTAAAGTTAGCTGGGCATATTTATAAGTTCCATGAGGAGGGCAAAGTTCAAGTTCAAATGTTAAGAGTTCATGAAAACTCTTTTCAAATACATTTTCGAATGAAAAAAGATGATTGAAGCTCAGAGAAGGCTTGAAATACATGAAAGATTAGGACTTACTAAAGTTAGATGCAGCTCTAATTATATAGCAAATGAAACGCATAAAATTAGCTTCTCAGGGGTGTCTTTCTTCTTTACTGCGTAAAAAACTTCAATACAAGATCAATAAGTTTTTACCCTGTAAAATGAATCATTAAAAAAAAAAAAAACGTTACATTGAGTTTCGCCCGGTTGGTTCAGGTTGAATTAAACGACAGGATACCTGGGAGATATTTGCACTAATTTACTGTAATTAATTTAAATATTATCGATGGTATTTTTACAACGGAATATAATACTTGTTATACTTACATTTTATAAGCAAATATGACATTGTTAGGAGCTAGTTTCGAGCTAGAATAAAGTAATCATAATTCCACAAACAAGATGCTCTAGTCGAACGCTTAATAGAACTCTGATGTCCTGTCCGGAATTTTCCTGTGGATGGGAATTTTCCCTACTCTTTCAAAATCACGAGGCACAATCTTTTCTTTCGGTTGGATAGTCAAAATAATAATTTCAGCTATAGGTTAATAATTACCCCAACCGGTAAAAGAAATTATATAGCAAAGTAGCATCTGATGCAGGGAGGATCTTTCTCCCTGGAGATTTGATTTCTATAATATCAAAACTTGTCTTCAAAATTCATGGGAAGCCGAAATGTTGTTTAACCTTTCACATGGGTCGAGCTGATTTAATAAGAATCTTGTCCGAAGTAAGAAGGACCACTAACGAATTTGTTAAGTGTGGTCGCCGAAAGTTCTTGGTCATTAAGTTTTTTTTTTGAGTGCAAAAACTCATAAATGGTGTCTGTGTGATCTTATAGAAAAGAACTAAATATTTACTATACAGGTGAAAACAAATACCCTCGAGGAAGTTGCCTTTGTATCCTAGGGGCAGATAAAACATATCTGTTAAACTTTTCAATATCTTATACGTTTGATATCAAACAGGACTGTTGAGCGATAAGTTGCACTGACTGAAAATCTTACAGAAGAAACCCTAAACAATTGAAAGTAGACATAACTAACAGATTTATTATTCTTAAAATTTATTCTAAATTCAGTAAAAAAATACATCTAAAGAGGATAAAATAACCCTATTTCACTGTACTGCCTCTTCTATATAACAATATACTCGTATGTATGTTCTTATATATTTAAGCAAGCATATAAATATGTATAAATAAGAACTTTTGTTACAAATGTAATTACATAAAAAAATTTCCAGTTAACTTTAGATCAGTTTATTTTTTTAATGCTTATTTTTTCTTATATATTTGCTGTTGTTCTGAAATTTCTCATAACTTACAGAAATATTTAATCAACAAACAAAGTAAATGAATCCTAGCTGCAAAGACTTTTAAGATCAAAGCTATAGGCTTTTAACTATTTAAAATTATTAAGGTTTTTCTAAAATATTTTCCAAGAAGATAAAATTTGGATCGCTTAGTGGTTAATCCCCGCTTCTCTCAACATAAGCCTATTAACCATTGTCAACTCTATACAGACGATTTGTTTTGCTTGCCATTTGCACCCTTCCCATGATGCATCCTTATCGAGTGATTGTTCCAATATTGATGACTCGGAGATATTAATGCTAATTTGATTAACTAATAGGATATGTTGTTTCACTTAATATACATATTTATATGTGTGTATGAGGTGATATCGTACAGTTTTAACTATCACACTAAGAAATAACCGAGATATCTGGATGAAAATAATTCCGCATATTAATGAACTCGGTAGTATCGTTAAAGTCTTAATAAGTGTATCGTGGTATCATAAAGTCTTAACAATTACCAAAAATAATCAAGATAGAAATTAAATTTTTACTCATTATTATTCAGATTTCTCTGCATAAGAACCTTCTGGAGTTACATGTTCTCCTAGAGTTTCTTGACTTTTAGCAGGCCGGTATGGTAGACCTCAGCAGATTGAATTCTGATCTCTTTCACACTGTGGGTGACTTCAATCTACGACTTCTTGAAACCGAACAAATCAACACGAATAGTTGTCATTTACAACATTATGTACATTAGGATCCATTAATATGCAGAATAAATTCCATCTGGATATCTCGGTTATTTCTTAGTAGAAATTAAAACTTTACGATTCCCCCGAGTATATTCTACACACACACACACTGCAATATCACGCTTCATTCGACTGAAAGCATGTTAGAGTAATTTACGATACTCGTGTATTCTAAACAATGTTGAGCTGTCAACTTTTTATCTAATAATAAAACATATTTTCTTTGAGAGCGATAAAATTTCAAGCCGCTATGGTTACGTGAAATGACATTCAAATAGGTTACGCATTGAAACTAGGGATTGCAAAACCGGTAAATCGCGAATTTTAATGTCAAAGTCTTAGCAGAATATACATAATTCGATATATCATGTGCGTAACTATAATTAACTTTTTTGTTCCTAGAGTCGCTGGGTTCTTTTAATTAACAAGAATAAGTAAACAATCAAAAAAAATCGTACAATGGAACGAATGTATACATCCATGAAATAAAAACGATTCCTATTCTGCAATCGATAGGTTGAAACAGAAAGAGAAAACGTAGCTGATTCCATAAAATTCAGTGTGCACAATTCTTGGTCATCTGCAACGACGTCATGCAGGGTTATTCAAAAAGAATCATCCGATTTCAAAATTCCATATTTTCAAGCATAAACGACTCAGAATTATAAGTAATACATGAATGAAAAGAAAAAAAAATGTGGAAGAACGATATTGTGAAAAATAGATGGCCCTCGTGTGTGCTTCGTGAAGCTATATCACGAAAGCTGTTTTAGAAGCTTTTACGAAGCTACTTCGTAGTTGGATTTACCGCAGTGTCAGATGACTAGATGTACAACTGGCCACAAATGTCACTTGATATAACCCCATGCAATTTCTTCCTTCGGCGGTTTATAAAAGAAAAAGTTGACATTATACGTGTAACTAAAGAAAGTGATATCGAACCCTTTGAAAAAACACTTCTATATTCCCTCTTACATTCCTGTTTTACTTATTCTGTATCGTTTATTTATGGAAATAAGGAATTTTGAGATCGGATGATTCATTTTGAATCACTAGGTACTTTCATGAAAGAGAAACTTAACTTATTGACGAAAATAAAAACAGAATTTCAACACGATAATTCGGCTATGGTTCAGAAACATTACAAACATTTATAAAACCGTTAAAAAACAATTGGGATATTTTCAATAGAAAAACGTAAGAAGGAAATGCATTCATACAGAATGCGATTCTATTATAATTATTAATCCAATTAGAGTTGGAATCTGAAACAACTTTTTCTATGGTAGAATTATTTTGCACGGCAATTAGTTAATAATTAGGAGACTGCAAGTGTTTGTCTGTCATGTTTCTTCTTACTTATTGTTTAAAACTTATATGTTGAGGAATAGACCACGTAATTGGTTATATATTTTATATTTGCTTCCATTTGAAAAAATTCTGCCAGAAAAGTATCAGATATATAGTAAAGCTCTATCAGCTTGGGAAGTGAAAGAAAACAATTCATTTTTCACGAGGCCTGCTTCTTTTCCAACTTCCGATGAACCATAAAAAAGACAAGAGTACGAAACAAGATGAATTAGTTACCAAAAGTTACGTACAAACATGTGTACTTCAGAATATACGAATAATCACCGTGAAGGCATATGTGATATCGGTGGACGAGCTTTCTAATACCCTCATCGAAGAACGTTGCCGCCAGTGATGTGAGATGGACCTGCATTTTCTTTCAAAGTTCCTCATTTGTCTGAAGGCTTTAACCTCTTAACCAGTGCTTCAATTCAAGGAAGAGATGAAAATTTCTCGGAGCTAAATCAGAGCTATACGCCGGAGGATCACACATTCACTTCATTTAACTACTTCAGAAGCTGATATGTTACCGAACACTGTGAGGACAAGCGTTGTCATAAATGAGGATGACAGAAGACAACAACCCTTCTTTTGCTTCGCATGGCTTTTTGCAGCCGTCGTAAAGTCTGACAACAAACAGCTGCCTTGATTGTAGTCCCAGGTTCCATAAATTCAACAAGCAAGACAAATTTTTGGTCCCAAAACCCGTAGCCATACTCTTCCTGTTATTGGAAGTTACCTTAAACAGACTTATATCTTTACCCTTCTTCATAGGGAACGTCGATTCACCCATCTTTAAATTGTCTACATCATTCACGCTCAACACCATCACTAATGAAAATCCCGCCGTATAATCGTCTCAATCGTTGGTGAATTTCAACTGCATTATTCCTTTTTTGCTTAATAAAGCGAATAGTACTACGGAACTCGTACTTGCCGGGAGTATCCATTGTACCAATTATAATTGCGTGTCTTCGGCTCAGCTTAAAATCGCGAGATGGCATCGGTCATAGCAGACGTTATAGTTTTAGAGATGTTCAATCGCCCGCTATGCATACCCTTTCCTACCATTAGTTTGGGAGGTTTAGCAGCTTGACCGGAGGTTGAAAAAACAACAACCTCGAAATAATATTTATTATTCAATACATAATTTCCGTCATTACTAGGATCAAGCTATAAATATCCCACACAAGCGCATCATGAGTTAAGTGAAGCACATTTGTTTAATCGAGTCGTCTCAGACATATCTCTGCTTGCTCGGACCGAGCAAGCCCTTTCTGGGCCGGGTGATAACTGGCGTTAAAAAATAAATGACCTACGAAAACATTGCAGGGAAATGAGCATACTGGGAGCCCTGCTCCATCCACTTTTAAAATGAACTTGAGCCTGAATAAGAGAAGGCTGGGCATAAAGTTGCACATCCACGGACCAATTCATGTTTCCGAAACTTAGTGAAAAATCTTAATTCGGAGAGATACTTTCAGCAAATGGATATTTAGAGTCTGACGTTTTTCTCTCCACCCCACCTCCTACCCCCATCAATAGATGTTTTCTACTCGTGGCGGTGTAGGACTCTTGATCTTGGAGTACCGATGGTGGTTCGTTATTCTTCACCATTTTGTCTAAAGAAATGTTGTCCCGTTTCTTTTACACCACTCTTAACAACGTGACCAAAAAGGACTCATCGTCGGGTCATCTATTAAGCCGTTTTAACTTATGGTTTGTTGTTCAAGAGAGCCGCCACATAGTCCAACTTTATTATCCTCATGATGTACGAAGAGGAACATTCTAAACGATGTTTGTATAGAAATGTATTTTCAGTCATTATTGCAATTGAGAAACATCCTTTTGTTGCATTAAGTTTCGTTTTGGGGACAGTTTCCATTTGGCGTCAATGGCTGTCTTTTTAAGTACAGGGTCTATTTGATGCATGCGCTGTGGCCGGTATATCATTAGTTGTTATTTTATGTGCTGTTGTCTTAGTAAAACACACAGAGGCAAGTTTTTGCCTTTGTGGGAGCATATGGAACCAAAAGTTCTACGCAATGCTGCCATCTTGGGCTCAGATCCTGGATTACCACTTCAACTAGTGATTTTTTTTCCCACCACATCTATGGATATTTTTCTACTCTGTGACGGGGGAGTAAAATTGACCTCGAGTGCCGACGGTGTTTCGAACTCTTGACCATTGAGATCGAAAAAACGTGCTGCTGAAAAAACGTGATCGAAAATAAGCTGCACCCTTATCAACTAGACCAAAAGGGACTTCCTTTCGGGATAGTAATTAAGGTGTTTTAATTTCTGGTGTTGTTGGTGAAGAGAACCACTACAGAAGATTTACACAAAACACTCAAAGAAAAAAAGGCCTGCGATGTTTAATAAGAAGCGCATCATACTGTATTACTATAATGCCAGATTATATGCTGCTTTAGCGACTCATCAGTTGTATAGGAAATTCTGTCGCAACCACACTATTTTTCTCTTACTCTCCGATTATCACTTATTTCACTGACTGTATAATTATTTTAAGGGAAAATAAACAAGCACGACCCTAGTTCTGCGCCTCTAAAGACTTGGCATTATTCAAAAATGCTATTTACAAATTACAAGTACGTTGACAAGAGGTCGTAAGTAACGATTAAAATTATATTGTATAGTAATTAGAATTGTATAGAGTATTTTTTTCTTTCACTTCCCAAATGGACATAACTTTCCCGTGTAGACCTGATATAATTTATAATAGCGAATTTTGTTTGCATTATTTATGTGATTAGGTGATTGCTTTATTAAAGTCGTATCAAAAAGCATCACGAAGGCTTTTTGCGACTGACCTTGTAATTTTTAACCTCGGTCAAGTGATGAGGCCGACACCTGAGCAAGCATCTATTTCGCAAAAACTTCCACACCACGTCAACGGGAGGACTTGAGACCTCAACAGATTTAACGTACATCAGCCATGCTACACGGCGGGTCTTTAGAGACGTTAGGACTCGAGTCTACGACTCAACAAAAAACGCCGGCCGAGAGCCCCCGACCAACCACTAGGCTACCGCGGCCATCATTATTTATGTTCAGGAGATTATTTTCTTTTACTCTGGTCACAGTGTGCAAGAATCAAATAAAATATCAAAATATTAGGAATTTTTATTCAATATCCACGGCTTGAGAATTCTCGATAGTTTATCGATAAGTCGGCTTTGTTTGATAATTTTACCAAATTACCAGTCGTAGAAACAATCACTAATTGTGTAATCCTAAATATGTATAATATTATAATCATTCGGGATGTCGAGGTGAATGAGAGGCTTTTAAGTATATAAATATGCTTGTGCCAGCTCTAAATATTGGGAAATCCATTTCTACCTCTCGATCAATGAATTTATTGAAATCTTTGATAAAGATGTCCTTCAAGAGGTACGGATCCGTCACTAGCAACACTGGCTTCATTCCATAGTAATACCTGAAACAAACAAAAATTGCGTAACAATAAAGGCCATTCAAAGCAAGACAAGAATTTTTCAAAATCACGCTCACCCCAGAACTCTTCCATGTTTTTTCACCCATTCTTCATGGCACTTTATGGGACCCTGTGAAAGAAAAAAGTTTATATATACAGAGAGAGAGAGAGATTGTGTGCGGCCTGTCAGAATAAAATGCGTTTTCAAAGCGGCTCGCAAAGTCTTTTGGGTAGCATAAGCCTCGGTTAGATAGTTAGACAATTAGAAATCGAGCAATTTTAGTTTTTTATTAAAAAAATTTCAGTTGGATTGAAAAAACTTCACTTTTAAAAATTTTTAATGATGATAATGTGTTATATTTTCAGACTATTTTCATTTCATTTCTAAATGACCAAAGTAAAAAAAAGTTAGTTTTTTTCAAACTCTTTTTTTACCATTTAAAATAGTTTGTTTTTGTATATATGATCTAGTTTTTTAATATCTGTTTAAAAACGTTTTCAGCAAAAAAATAATAAATAGATAAATAATAATAGTTTTTAAACATTTTTTTACAATTTTTTTTATTATTTTAGTTTGTAATTGAATATTGTATTGTTATTCAAGCAGAGCTTCCAGGCAAAATATAAGCGTTCTAGCTTATCGGGAAGTGGGTGAAAAAATGAATAAAAAAATATGTGTCACACTGATACACGGTGCAAGGTAATAAAAGAGCTTGTAAAAAAAAAAAAGAAAGAAAGCTGCACCGTCATTGTGATAATAGAGCATTTCAATTTTCTGATAAAAAGATTCGGTTAGAAAAAAGGCAAATGAGATACATTCATTATACATGCATAATTTTAGTAAGATTTCGAGACTATTTTTGAATGCTTAAAATGTAAAGATTTATTTTTAAAATGATGGAGATCTAAATCCTTGTTTTGGACATCTGCATCGAGATTTTCATGATATATATGAAATGATTGTTAACAAAGTCACACTGAGAAGCAACACAAGGGCTATTGATGATGGATCTCGTCATTCTGAACCTCGGTCAAGTGACGATGACGACACCTGAGATGGCATCTACCTCTCCAAATTTCAACAGCAGGACTTTGAACCTCAATCAGATTTAATTTTCCTCAGCTTCGTTGCACGGCAGGTCTTTAGTGGTATCGGGACTCAAACCATGGCTTGCAAAAACACCAGTCTCAAGTCCGTGACCATTACAACTAGGCTACCACAGACATTTCCTATGACAGAAGGAACCTTTGTAAAATTTTTAGGGACGTTGCTTAACATCCCACCCTTTTTCAAAGACAATCTATCGTTATGGGTTTGCGCTTACAAAATTCTCTTTTCAGCTGACTAATAGTCCCCAGGAAAAGGGGCCTTTACAGGAACATATTGTAATGTTATACGTGCAATACCTGTGTCTGTATTGACTTTTTTCATAGAAACCAGTGGTCGTTCTGATCCCTTAATATTATCAGACCACTCAGAAAGGAGGACCTTTTCAGGCATGGTTGGAAGAGCATGCTGAAAAAATCATGAATCTCGGTTGGCGTTCTGATACCTGAACCTCAATATTATTTGACCACTCTGTAACGAAGAACAAAGCCCTCGTTCGATATTTGTAATCAGCCTATCTGAGTGTATTTCCACGAGGAATGACTTAATAACTCATTAAAAACAATACAAGATTTGTATCATCCCATTTCTTGTCACAATCAAGATATTTGACAGTTAAAGGTTGCCACATGTCTTTTTGTAGCTCATTTTCTTACAATGGCGCAAAAGCCGTATGTGGATCTTGCGTTATCCTTCACTCCCTTTCTCCACTGAGGATCTCAGCAGCGCAGCATTTGATTAAACTTCGATTATCGTGGTCGACAGATGAAATCCACTTGCTAGCCCACATTTTACTCGAACACTTATGCAGAAAAGTGCATCCTCTAGTTTTTCCTATACAATGATCAAAATAAATATTTGACATGCATGCAGTTTTCAATGTTTTACATCTATAATATTCAAACTAGCAAATACGTTCCAATTGTGAAATTGTAGATTATATTATATACTTTTCATTAAAATCAGTGGATTGCTGATAAATTTAAACACTACCAAAGAAATAGCAAATAATCCTTTAAAACTCGTAATTGCAAAACAAAAAAAGTATTCGACAACTGTAATTGAAATCGAAGTTTCTGGTTGTTTTACTAAAAAAAAAAAAAAAAAAAAAGAGTCTATTCCAAGGATGTATTACACGTGTAGTTTGATAAGGCTTAATCTAGTTTGTTTTCTGCCTTTTGTTAAAAAGTTTACGAAAAATGGGGTGAAAAGGCAAGGAAACTCTCATAGATGCCCTAAGCATCATTATTAACCCTTTTCTTCCGGTAAAATCTGAAAATGCTATTGCTAATATTACTTAAAAGCCGAGAACAACCATCCACTAATAATTAAAAAGTTTAAATCGGTTGAAACGGTAAAAAAATAAGCCTAGAAGTGGGCGTCCCAAGAAACCGACTGATGCTGATGAAAGATGGATTATGCGAGAGGTTAAAAAAAGATCCTCGAGTCAATGCATACAAATTGGCAAGAATTTCAGCAAACTATTTAAACATTAAAGTTACTCCTCAAACAATTCGGGACACTTTGAAAAAATATGATTTGCACTGTAGATATGCCCTGAAGAAACCGCATATCTCCAAAAAAAAAAAAAAAAAAAAAAAAAAAAAAAAAAAAAAAAAGATAGCTAGATTAGGGATTACGAAAAATTATGTTAACAAGCCTGTAGAGTTCTGGAAGGATGTTCTTTTCGTAGATGAATCCAAATTTAATCTCTTCGGATGTAGCGGTAAAGTGCTGGTATATAGAAAACCAAATACAGACCTTGAGGAAAGAAATATGGTACCCACAGTAGAATACGGCGGTGGCGGAGTGATGCTGTGGATGCATAGGAGCAATGAGAGTCGGAAACTTGGTTCCAATAGAAGGTATCATAAACCAGTATTCATATATTGATATCTTAAATGAAAATCTGCTACAAAATACAGAAAAACTGGGTCTTACACAAATTTATAAGTTTTATACCAGAATAATGATAACAAACATTCCTCTCTGAATATTCGACTTTGGTTGCTACATAACTGTTCCTACAGTGGCTCAAACAATTGAGGTTACACCTTACTTTCACTTGATAAATCCAACTTTTAATGAAAATAACACATTAACTAGAATAGAAGACGTATTTTTACTTTTACACGTAATAAAAGGGTTAATTTACAGTAAAAATAACGAAAATCAACAAAAAAATATCTAAAATTAAAAGTTTCACAAATATTTGAAGTAAACATAGGCAGATCTTTACCTCAAAAAATTAAGGATACACCAATGAAATTTTTTTGATATATTACATGCATAGACAGTATCAGTATTTTGTTGCATGTCCTCCAAACGTCTTGGTACCGATTCGACCAATTTTTTAGTGGTATCTGGAGATATTTTATCCCATTCTTCTTGTAACACTTGCTTTAAATGGGCTTTGTTTCTAATCTGGTGTTTTTGGACCGCTGTTTCTAGTGTGGCCCACAAATTTTCTATGACATTGATGTCAGGGGACTGTGGCGGTGTGTGCAATTGCTGTTTACAATGAAAAAGACACCACATTTTGACATTACGTGCCGTGTGTTTGGGGTCGTTGTCGTGCTGAAATATAAAATTTCCATCTAAACCCAATTTTTGTGCACTTTCTTTAAGATTGTTGCGCAGTATGTCTATATAAAGCTTATGATCCATTATACCATCTATAAAAACTAAATTTTCTACCCCATTTGCAGCCATACAACCCCAAACCATGACGGAGCCACCACCATGTTTAACTGTAGGACGTAAATTGTTTGGATCCAAAGCGATGTTCGGCTTTCTCCAAACGGTGTGACGACCATCGCTTCCAAAAATGTCTAATTTACTTTCATCACTAAATATAACTTTCTTCCAAAAGTTTTCTGTCCTCAACTGATGGGTTTTTGCAAACTCCAAACGCTTTTTCTGATTTTGTAAGCTTATGAAAGGTTTCTTTCTAGCTACTCGACTGCTATATCCAGCATGTCTAATCACATTTCTCACAGTTTCAGCACTTAACTACACTTCTGCAGATTATTCGAGAAGTTTCTGCAGCTATTTTGACTGCACTCAGTTTAGGATTAATCTTGATATCTTTTAAAATTTTCCTTTTAGCTACATCACTCAGAATACTTTTCCTTCCTCTTCCACTCATATTTTGAATTAATCCATCGCGTTTAAATTTCCCAATGATTTTCTGGATACATGAGTGACTTCTACCGACAATTTCAGCTATTTCATGATAAGATTTTCCCTTCTTAAATAACCTTAATATAAATTTTCTTACATCATTACTAGTCTCTTTCCGAGGAGCCATTTTCCATTTAAAATTACAGCTTTATATTCTCATAACCAACTTCAAAAGACAGAAATAACAGTTGAAAAAGTTTAGGATAAAATTTCCCAAACTTAGATTATTATTGGGTTGGCAACTAAGTAATTGCGGATTTTTTTTAGAAAATCAAAGACAATTTTTTCATGGAACTAAATAACTTTATTCTGTAATGTATTGCCCTTTTTGATCAATGACCTTTTGCCATCTTTCAGGCAGCATCATAATCCCACGTTCATAAAACTTCTGGTTTTTATTAGCAAATAACTGAATCAGGTACGATTTGACATCATCATCATTATTGAAATTTTTACCATTCAAGGAGTTTTGTAAAGATCGAAATAAAAAGTAGTCATATGGTGCAAGATCAGGACTATATGGTGGATGTGGCAAAACATCCCAACCAAGCTCCAATAATTTTTGCCGAGTGACCAAAAATGTGTGTGACCTTGCATTGTCATGATGGAATACAACACCTTTTCGATTTGTCAATTCGAGCCACTTTTTTTCAACTCCATTGTTTAATTTCGTTAGTTGTTCAATGTAGACATCAGAATTGATCGTTCGGTTGGGTGGTAAGAGTTCAAAGTTGACAATTCCTTTGTAATCCCACCAAACTGATAACAAAACCTTCTTTTGATGAATATCAGCTTTTGATGTTGTTTGAGTGAGTTCACCTGGCCTGCTCCACGATCTTTTCCGCTTGATATTGTTGTAAACAACCCATTTTTCATCGCCAATTATCAGTCGTTTTAAAAATGGATCATTTTCATTACGTTTCTTTAGCAAATCGCAGCAGTTAATGCGTTGCATTAAATGCGTTTCTTTCAGTTCGTGAGGAACCCATATATCGAGTTTTGAACATAGCCAAGTTGTTTTAAGTGACTTTCAATGCATGTATGTGATACATGAAGCTTCTCTGCCATCTCACGTGTTGTACTGTGACGATCCGAATCGATTATTGCTTTGATTTGGGCGTCATCAACTTCAACTGGACGACCAGAGCGTTTTTCATCTTGGAGTGAAAAATCACCAGAACGAAATTTGGCAAACCAATTTTGACACTGCCGTTCTTTTAAGGCTTCGTCACCATAAGCATCACATAACTTTTTATGAGCTTGCGATGCGTTTTTCCCTTTGCGGAAATAAAAAAGCAAAATATGACGAAAATGTTCCTTTTGATTTTCCATTCTTCAACGAAGGCTAAGCGAAAACTACGCAACCGATCAAAAAACTTTTTTTACTGATTGACAGCTGAATTGCCAACTATCAAATAACAAAATGTGTTTTACATTTGTACTACGTCTGCAAACCTAAAAATTCAACTGAAGCCATCTATGAGTGAAATCCGCAATTACTTAGTTGCCAACCCAATAGTAGCAAGCAAAAAGAAATCAAGTGGTAGTTAAACAAAAATTTCATTTGTATATCCTCAATTTTTTGTGGTAAAAATCAGCTTATGTTTATTTGAAATGCCTCTAAAAAGTTTTATTTTAGAATTTTGTCGTTGATTTTTCTTTATTTGTACTGTTAATTAAACCTTTTGTTATGTCTAAGAATAAAAATTCGTTTGCACTTTTGATTAAGGTGTTATTTTGATTGAAAGTTGGATTTATCAAGTAAAAGTAAGGTGTATCCTCAATTGTTTGTGCCACTGTATGTCATTAAAACTCCAGCTCTATCTCCGGATTTAAACACTATTGAGGATATTTGGGTCATTTAGAAAACAGGCTACTGAAACAACGTGAATTTATTTCCAAAACGATGACGAAGAAAGTAGTGATGGAGGAATGGCAAAATATGTATCAGGACTTTACTTTGCGATTAGTCAAATCGGTTCCAAATCGCTTAAGAGACGCTATTCGTCACTAAAGAAAATGTAGAGATATTGAATTACTTAAGTTAATTGTCAAATACTTATTTTGTTTTGTAATTAAGAGTATTATAGTATCATTTGATAATTTTGGTTATTGCTTAAAGTTCTCAACAAACTGTTGACTACAATAAAATGTTTATAATGTTATCTAGAATTCGACAATTGGAAAATATTTATTATTTTACATTTTATTATAAATATAAAACAAAACATTGAAAATTGTATGCAAGTCGAATATTTTGACCACTGCATATATCTCTCCCTGACCAGAAAAGTCGAGATAGGTTTTTGATTTTCCTGTTGTTACACCTTGCATCTTAAAACTCTTATTTATAATTGTTTACGTTAATTTAAAATAAAATCATACTTTTATTTATTTCTTTTGAGCTGATAAAGTGGCCGCAGTCATGATTTCAGACTCGTGATCGGCGGATTTCGTTGAGTCGCGGGTTCGATCCTTGGCCCTAAAGACCTGCCGAATAGCCCGAGCTGATGTATGTTAAATCTGTCGGGGCCCAAAGTCCTCCCGTTGGCGTGGTGTGGAAGTTAGGAGAGGGGGTGCCAGCTCATGTGTCGTCCTCATCACTTGACCGTGGCTCAAAATTATGAGGTCCGTCGCCAATAGCCCTCGTGTTGGTTCTAGTGCGACGTTAATAAAAACTAAACTTTGAGCTGATAGTTCTGAATTAGTTTGTTGAATGAAAGTCTCGAGTTGAGATTATTCCGTATTCTTTATTTGATTTATATGTACATCGTATTTGACATTATTATTGAAGCTTTTTATAATTATTTTGTGGAGCTTTTATCAGTTTAATAACCACCTGTGTGCATTTTTAAATAAGTCAAACACAGGAGACTTTTTTAGGAGATCAATAATTATATTTTCCCGTACTGTTACAGCTCATGGGCACTCTTTTATTTTACTTCTTTCTTAGAGCTTCGAAACATTCTATAAACACTTTTTCTTTCAATCTAACAAATTGAATAAAGGTCCATTAACCACTTAAAATGTCGGAAATGAAGTACGGAGAATATTTTTTTACAGAAGAAATGGACTCATCGAAATAAAAGAGGTATCCTGTATTAAAATTTACTGTCCTCTATATATGTTAATAAGGTCGGAATATGATATGAATTCGGATTTGTTTTCGATCTGAAAATAAATGTCTAAAATATAGATTCTATTCTTTGAGGTCAACTTTAATTGATGCATATATATGCAAAAAAAAAAAGAAAGAAAGAAAATAAAAGAAATTGTACTATGCAATGCGTCGCGAAGAAACAGATTTCACCTACTTAAGATCAAAGAAAGCGAAATTTAATTTGTTGGTTGGCTTATTGATTGATCAGAGATGGACAAAAAAAAAGTACTCAGAAAACACTTTATTTCAAAAATGTAAAAAGTGCTTTATTTTCTTATTAAAACAATAGCTCCTTGGATAGTAAAAAAACATTTTTGAAACCAGTTTTTTACTTAAAGATAGCCAAACAGCATGAAAATAATTCTTTTAAAGATAAAATAATTTATCGTTTATAAGAGCTCGGGGGGAGGGAGGAGGTGCTTAATTAAAGTAACTAGATAATTACCAATAGATTTCTGTAAGTACCCTACTTATATAAGAGATCAAAAGAAGTATGAACGCTTAAATATTATATGAATAATATGTTGTTTTTTACAATAACACTATTTTTATATCCTTTGGTCCATTTTTATATAAAAGCTAGTGATAAATTTTTTAAAGAAACTTATATATATTTAATTCTTCCTAGTCAGGTAATTTAAGTCTAAATGAAGCAATTATATAAGCTAAATGTTTGCGCAAAATTTCAACTCAATTGGGTATTGTTAAAGGCCTGGACCATATGGCCCCCGCCAAGTCCGTCACTACTTGAGTATTTCATACACACTCCGATGAGTATTGTCATTGGAGTGTGTATGAAAAATTCAAATTCGTTACAATGTATAAAATCTTTACATTTAAAAATAATTAAAAAAACTCTTTTTATTTAAAAATAGTAAAAAAAAATCATTTACTATCCTTCTGTTGCGTTTTAAGTTCACTGAGCCAATTAAAGTTAATTGAGCCAAGAATAATGCTATTTTTATTTTTAACAAATGTTTAACACTAAAATTAAGTTTGATAAATACATTTCGAATTTCCAGAATTTACTAGAAGCATATAAGTGGGCATTATTTCTAATTATAAGAAGAAAAAAAAATTTTTTTTGGCTTACTTTTCCATACAGCTCCAGTAGATTACCAAATATCAGATTCGGTTTGGGTCCCGGTATTCCTAGTTTCTGGAAAATAGACGTCTGTTTCCATCTCCAACTGGAAAACAAATAGAGCTTTTCAGTACTTTTGTTGTTGTTGTTGTTTTGAAACCTCATTTGATCTCTTTACAAGATTGTACCTTTATCATACCTTTTTTTTAGTGTATAACTCTTTACCTTTATTATTTAAATTCATAGACATCATAAAGTTTATTTAAGTAGTCAGTTGAGTTTCCCGTCTACCGTCCATTTCGATTTCGTTAACTTAATGTTAATCCTATGACATTTCGACTTTCGTTCTCAAATCTTTACTAACTAATCTATTTGAATACAATAAAGTGCATCTGAAACAGCAATAAATAAATAAATAATAAAGGCTTATGCGGAATTACTTTTTTCCTTCGGTTTTTAAAAATATTTTAAAATATTTTTGAAACACCGGAAAACTCATAAACGGATCACTAAAGTAGGAGTAAAAATATTTTTAAAAATTGGAGGAAAAAAGTAATTTCGCAGAAGCCTTCATTATTTTTTACTTTTTCAGATGCATTCAAATAGATCGAATAGTAAGGATTTGAGAATTAAAGTTGAAATTCCATAGGATTAACATTAAGATGACAAAATCAAAATGGCCGAGAGACGGGAGTCTTAAGTCACAAATCCAACAAAAGAGACATAAAAAAATGCAAATTGTAGTTTCTTAACAATATTCACAGATTATACAATATCATTCTCTCTCAAATAACTCTGAACGTGCCTTTATCTTTGAATTCTGATTGTGATTCCTTAGTAACGTCGCACTGAGATGCAATATGAGTGTTATTGGAGGCAGACCTCGTCACTTTAAACCTCGGTAAAGAGACGAGGGCAACACCTGAGCTAGCACTTTCTCCAAACATCTACACTAAGCCAACGGGAGGACTTCAAGCCCCGACAGGCTTAATATGCATCAACCCGTGCATGGAGGGTATTTAATGGGATCAGGGATCGAATCCACGACTCGACGAAAACAGTCAGCCGCGAGTCCACGCCCATGACACTAGGCTAGCGTTGCCCCCTCAGCTTAGAATTAAATTTTAAATTTCTAACTCTCCAGCTCACTCACTGCGAGTGAAGCAATTCTCGAATACTGCGGGTTTGACTCCTGTTACCACTTCCCCTTACCAGAAATTACTTTTAATCAATTTCAATCACAGCCGATCGATTACAACAATTGGTTCCAATTTCTAACTTACCAACATCTACCAGCTTTCCGTTATCTTCTATTCCCTATTCCATTCAATTCTGTTTCGCTTATATATCACTATTTTTATTTCAATGCAAGAAATTTCTCATCTTCATATAATTTGCGTTATTCATTTGATTGACAAGGAGTTGGAATTTTAAACGTAAAATCCGAAAGTAACTCTGTGTGTTAGTTAAGAAAAGAATTGCGAATGACCCGACGTTACAATTGTACTTCCTACTTGTGAATGAAAGTTTATTGATTGGTTGTTTTTTCATGTCGCACTTAGAAGCAACATGAAAGTTATTGGGATGTTTTGATAAAAACACGATTGAGCTACACGGGAAAATTATTCATTGTTATTGTGCAAATAAGGATTCATTTTTTCTTTCAAAGAGGGCATAAGGCATTATTTCATTTCAGAAGACCTTCTTCTAGGCCTAATATAAGCGTTAAGGGTTAAGTGACACTAAGACCTGTCAAAGATACTCCAAAAATTGAGACCCCTCCCCGATACTCGCAACCGGGACAATCTTGATGATGTTGATGGATTATTTAATATTTGTATTTCCAATGTGTAACAACCATGTCTTAAAGCTTGTCTTTTGTGAATTCTATACACCCCCATTCCTAAGGGATATGTTCTAAATAAAGCTCAGTCATTAAACAAGCCGCACACATGGAATTCAGAATTGAAACATACCCTGAAAACTGCTCATGTCTCTTTCGGCATTTTGAAATTTTAGTGGTTGGTGACAGTAAATTCCACTTCTGCTATCTAGATCCTGAAGCTTTCGATTGCTATAACTGCAATTGGCGTGCATCGATTTTTGTCATCCAGTGAAAGTAACAAGGAACCAGCTTAACCTTGGCTTGTTTCCAGCGTTGACTTTTCGAGGTAAAATGTCTTCACAGATATAACAAAATTTGTCTAGTGTATTTACAGTTGAGGTACAGGGTATATTCATGAAAACGAAAAGGAATGAATATACCAATAGCTAAATCAGTAGCATCACAAATATTCTTCAGATAACTGACAGTAAATAAATTAATATAAATAACTGTCATTTACAACATTATGCATACAAGGATAAGCAGAATAAATTTTATCCAAACACACATACATCTGTGTTACTTTTTAGTAATAGTTAAGACCTTACGATACCCTGGGATATTAATTAAAACTTAACGATACCGGAGATTACTTCAATAGGTGGCTTCCTTAAAACAAAACAAATCGACATAAATAGCTGTCATTTAAAGCTATTTGTACATAAGGATCAACTGATATGTAGAATAAATTTTATCAAGATATCAGGGCTATTTTATCGTGATAATTAAAACTTAACGATACCGCTACATAAATAAATCGTTTAATCTTAGAACAATTTAATCTGGGAAAGTTATTTCAACCAAGCAACGTTCAAATACGTAGGGAACATTAAAATATCACAAATCTTTGAAGAAAATGCTGAATTTTTCATATATTAAATAAGTTATTTTCCACTTGTGTGTTTTAGCCTTGCAATGCTTAAAAATATTTAAGAAATTTGAGAAAAGTTTTTCAAATTTTACTTTAAAGAATACCTAGGATGAAATACACAAGCACTGATTGATTGTGTATTAACGTCGCACTAGGAAGCAATACGAGGGCTATAGACGTCGGATCCTGCCTTTTTGAACTACGGTCATGTGACGAGAACGACTTCTGACACCGTTTGTCCAGTACATCTTCTCGACATTTTATTCCTTTGTCGTGGTTAATTCACTGAAGGGGACAACAATATCGGTGCCTCCGGCTCGTTTTAGCAGTCACTATGCATTTATGGACAACTCATGAGTTGGTTTTTTAACAAGTACATTGAAGTAAGATTAATTTGCAAAGTTACAGATAGTTTTTAAATAGTATTTCCGACATTAATGAATGTTTCGCCTTCGTTCCGGGCTTTTTAGCAAATCTTGGTTTTATATTTCAAGCAAAACAGATAACAAAGCATTACTATCGCCACTCCTATATTCTCCTCTCGTATATCCTCAAGATCTCATTAATGAGCTCCGATTAAAAACAACGCTCTGTAATTCATTGAAAAAGTATAGCAAAATATCCATATACATTTTTAATAGTTCAGAATCAGATCATTCGTTGATATCTAGGATCGTGATGATGTGGTTTACGCTATTAAAGTGGAAGGATTTTAAGTTCCATGCGCCACTATCTTTTAGAACAGTGAGGATTATTACACACATAACCAGGGTCACCAATTTAAAATTCCGAAAAATAAAGTTAAGTTTTCACTTCATTTGAGTTGGTTAAATAAATAAATTATCATGCTTGTAATTTGATATAAAAATTTAAAGGTCAGTTTGTCCATAATGCAAATCCTCGCCGCTGATCGTATCACTCCAAAAGTTTTTAAGGAACTTTGCTGATAATTTGAAAGAGCCGTAAGGATGTTCTCACTAGAAAAAAAATTCTCAAATTTATATTTCGTGAAATTTTCTCGAAAGCCCCCCTTTTCACCTCCAACAGCAGTATCAATTAATTAAGAAATTTTTTTAAGGATTTATTTTCTTGAAATGAATTAATTTTATTTTTTAACTTTGAGGGGTAGCTCTGGTACGAAATGTTGAAAAATTCTTTGATTCTTTGATGAAATTGATTCTAGCACTATCTGATAGATGTAAATAAATAGGCGTACTTTAGCGAATTTTCGAAAATAGTGTTGAAAAGTGTCAAATTAGGAATCTTTACAATTTCTTAAATCTATTTTACCCAGAAATTTATCGATATAAATGAAATGGTATTCATATGGTACACGAATTGAATATTTAGCTCACCCTGAAAAAATAAAGAAGCAAGGATAATTATCTCTTAATTCATTCTAATAATCACTTTAAATTACTCAATACGATATTTAAATGTGGATCCTCATAAAAAAATTATTATTGCTTCAAGCTGGATCGTAATATTTTTCAATTAATCCTTGCAAAGAACTGGTACACTAACCAGTACTATAATAGTATTAAAACAGTACTAAAATTGTTATAATATTGATTGTATTAACGAGGACTAAATTTTGTTTTCTGTAGTAAATTTTTGAAAAATTCTTTTTTAAAAGGCCGACACCTATTGGTCTGATAAATTCGACAACATGTGTAATCACGAGGAATATCTACAATAGAATTGCACAAGGTTTGAACAAAGATACCTCCCGGTCATTTCATCATGAGTCGGATGGTTTGTAATCTTAGCTGCAAACCAAATTCAATAGCGTTTATAATTTCTCATGTGAATTGTTGGCGCTTTTGTTCATGGAAATAATGCATAAATTTGAAAGTTTGTTTTTGTTAATGAATCTATCTTTTACACGAATCCCCACCGTTAATTGTATCACTAGAAATTTTTAGGATGCTTCAGTGATATGTAAATGAGCCCGTAAACATATTTCTATCAAAAAAAATCTTTTCAAATTTATTTTGGTGATATTTTTAGAAATCTATTCTCTTTTTTACCATTTTCCCGTGTTCTTCAGAAAATGTAACAAGAAACTGTTTCCTTTTAATAAACGCGAATTATAATGCATTTCTTAACGCAGTTGATTTCTGAAATTAGTTAAAAAATTATGTGGAGCGGCATTAGTTTATGAATGTTTTATAAACCTCCATATATTATTTTATCTAGCTCCATTACGCTTATGTTTTTTTATATCTCCGTATAATGTTTTATACATCTCCATGTCATGTGTGTTGTTTTTTTTATACAAATCCACAACCTTAATCAAATCACTTCTGAAATTTTGGAGATGTCTTTTATATGTATATATATATATATATATAACCATATGGGAAAATATCTGTTAGTGGAGTTGACCTTTTCGCTTTGTTTCCCCTCTACAAATAGCTCTGATGCATATTACGTCACACATGCACACATGACCACACGGTCTATATTTTTCATCCAACAATTTATTCATTGTGATTATATCCAAAAAATTTAACCATATACAAAACAAGTACTCGAACTAGGGAACAATGAGCTTATAATATAAGCTTAAAAGGATTAAATAAATTTTCCTGATTACTTTTCGCCATCTTACTTTCAATATACACACACTCACAAATATATATATATATATATATATATATATATATATATATATATATATATATATATATTTCTAAATCAACAAAAATAATACCATAAAATCCTCAAGACATAAGAAATGAGTAATGAAAACAAAATTTCCCAAAACATAAATCAAAAGGATAAAAAGGAGCTTATTGAAAAAGTAGCATGGAGCAAAATGCGACTGAAGACCAAAATATCCATGTGACTGGTGTCTAGTCAGAAACATCCAGACTTTAGTAAGGGATATGATCTCTTCTTACTGCTATGGAGGTTTCACGTTGTCTGCCATGCAAAGTATGAGTTTGTCAATGAGTTGTTGATGTATTGCAGCTCATTCTTCTTAACACCAATCGAAGCTTCGAAATCGTTATTGGCAGAAAATTACGTGCTGCAAAGCGTCACTCTAGAAAGCCCCATACATGTTTTATGGGATTTAAATCTGGAGGTGCCAGCACATCCAAGCCGTTCAACGCCCTCACTGTCCAATAGCCCTTCGACTACTAGTGTGCGATGAGCTGGAGTATTATCGTCCATGAGAAGGAACTGCAGACCCATAGCGCCTCTAAAAAACACGCACATAAGGAAAGAGAAACTCGTTACGATAGTAGGCCCCTGTGACTGAACCTCCTTCAAAGATGTGAAGATTGGTACAGCAACCAAGCATGATGCATTCCCAAACGAGAACACCGCGACGTCAAAATCGGTCTCTTTTGGTGATGTTAGAGGGGTTATTCGGGTTCCCCTCTCTCTCCGAATGTGTATGCATCTAGAATCGCTACTCAAACTATACATACTCTCATCCGTCAAGAGTACTCGACCCCATTGATTATCTGTCCAATTCTAGTGTTCTTGGCACCACAGAAAACGCCTTCTCCAGTGAGCAGGCGTTAAAGGTACACATCGTACAGGTCGTCGTGCAAACAGAGCACGGCAATGCAGCCTCCTAGTCACTTTAAAACGTTATAAAAGACGTCCAATTGCTTGTGCCGTATGTCTAGCGATTTCTTCCGATATATATATATATATGTATGAATAATAAATAATACAAGCCCAAATAGCTCCTTAAATACAAAAAACAAAAAGAACGACAAAATAAAAGTGATTTAAAATCACAAAAAATAAACCAGAAAGAGAAATATTCAGCATATGTATAGCACTATGTGTCAATATGTATGTATATATTACCATGTATCACCACGAACATTGTGTACAAAATGCACACAAAGCAAAATAATTAATTGGACATTAAACTTTAAATACTCTTTGAATAATTTACAAATGTTATTCACTTACATGTGTTGAAAACTTGTGAATACAAGATTTGCAAATCAAGCAAAGTTTTGAAAAAACAGATAACGTTAAGTTAAAATAGAAAAGAAGCTGTAAAGACACCACTTAGAATTTACAACAGATATAAATTATATATATACATATATATTTACTTTTACACAGCTTACATTTTTACTCTCTCTCTCTGGACCATTATCCTCCTTTACCATACAACTAATTACCAACCAATAATTTGCATCCTTATACACTTTATTACCAACCAAACAATGATTTAAATCTTTTTTCAATTTATATGGTGATGACGTGTTATCTTTCTCATTTTGAGTATCTGATATCCATCTTGAAGCTTAAAGAATATTCTGTCTTACTACTCACATATTTGAATCTTCATTTCTTTGAATTTTAGTAAGTAATTTTTATATTATGATTTGTTGATAATTTTTAGAATTATAGATTTTATTTTTGTAGATTTTATCGCTGAACTTTTTTGCATCTTTTAATCATTGAACTCTTTTGTACTTTGGATTTCCCAATTCAGCCTACCAAGTCACAAAGGGGGAAGGTTGGTACCATTAAACTAGTTTAACCCCGCTTATTCGGTCCTCAGCCCGAAATTGCTTTTTGACTTGCTGGGTTCCATATTTTCATTTATTTTTTATTCTTTCATTTTTACATTTCTTTCTGGATTTTTGTTTTTTTAAATATTCTAAATTATTCTTTCATAAATTTTCAGTATATATTTATATATATATATATGTGTGTGTGTGTGTGTGTATTAAGATTTTACTTCTACAATTAAACAATTAATGACATAGTCTGCATAAATGGCCGAAAATATTTTATTATTTCATTCAGACTTTAGTTGAACTTTGGCCACCAAAGGTCGGAGCGAAAACAAAATAAAAATAAAAGATGATCATCAGAGAGGAGTGTATAAGTGCAAGAGTGGAATGAGAGCATAAGAGAGAAAAATTTTGTTGTGTAAAGTTATGTAGCAGGGATCTTTCAAACCAAACGTCATATAACACGTGGTACAGGATTAGGGATTCTGGAGAAATATCACAATAGACAAGGAGTTTAATAGGGATTGTTTGGACAGATTTATGATCTTGTGAACGCGAATTTAACCAGTTTTATGAGAACGTGATCTAATAAATAAAAGGATAATTTGGAAGGAGATCAGGAAATAAGAAAGAACTCTTTACTTTTGAATTAGGGAATGGGATAGAATATATAATTAAATTATTATTAAGAGAAATTATTGAATTAAAGTTAAAACATTATATATATATATATATATATATATATATATATATATATATATATATGGGTGTGCGGGGGTGCGTGTGTAAAACTCTGATTCAATAAATGTAACTAAAAATTCGTTATTCAACTCGTTATTAAGATAGCGCTATTTCTTTCGTTATATAAAGAATTGTAAATGTAACCTGATATTCATAGACAAAAGGGAGTTTCATCATAAAAAAAATGAAGAACATAAAATATAAACGATGTTTATAGACAGTTAAGATATGGAAAAAACAAATACTAAAATGAGTACTTTTTTTTACAGTTAATTGATATTAACGAGCAAAATTTAAAATGAGAGCAATATCAGAACAACTGAATTTTTCTTTAACAACCTCTAAATCTTAAATAAAATTACAATTACTTACGCTATCCACAGAACCACAGCAATACACAACAAAGCTATGAATATTTCCATGATATCTTTGAACAACAGCTCACAAGAGAGACAAATTTATTTTTGAAGAGTGGAAAACTAAAACAAGATAACACAGTTCTGATAAAAATCCTGGCGATATGCATCAAATTAGCTCGCAAGAAGCGAGTAAAGGGAAATCAGATAAACTGTTATCGAAATTACGCCAACTGGATAGTAAATAAAGTATTACAACTTCTCTTTATTTAAAGACAATATCTGCGATTGGGAATTAGAAGTTAAGGAGAAAAAAATCAATAGACAGCAAAAAATAACAAGGAGCTCAGTGAGTAGAGGGGAGTCAGTACGCTCGCATAAATAATTTCAAAATTTAGCTACAAAGTGAAAAGCTTTCGGTGCTCTTTGAGTAAATTTGGATAAAGAAGTGAAAGTTAACAGTTTATACCCACTTTATTGTGGTTAATAATACTAGTGTTGTGACGTTGGGCTATTCGTGATTTTTTCTTCACTAACCTGGGGACTTTTATTGATTTGAATTGCATAAAACTACAATTTCTTTCCAATCCAAATGAGACGTGATTAGGTAAATTAAATGAAAATTGAAGTGAAAGGAAGCGATTTAGATATATAATATGAATAATATGCAAGTAATGGAATATGGAAGTAGATATAAAGTAAGGACTTGCGATCAGAGAATTATTATTGAGTTTGAAATTGTGCTCAAATTATAAATTGAATTTATAATTAATCAAATTATAAATTGAAAAGCTCCCGTTATTTTTGTGGTTTGAAGAGACATCCACTAAAAGTATTAAGTTACGCATTTACTGTCGAAGAGAAAATTAATACAAGAAATGAAATAATATGAAATTAAGAACAAGTGAACTGATAGTAAGGATTTCTTATTTAAATCATAAAATAGGACTGTGAGTTAGGTTGAGATCCTAAAAAGAGCGACTTAAGGTATTCTACAATGTTAATAAATAATCTGTTTTATTCTTGCCTGTCTTCAGAGTGGAGTTCAGTAGTTTTTGATTATTGTATTAGATTGAGATACCGCTCAAGAGCCGAATGATGACGGACAAACGTGACAGAGTGTAATTGTTTTTTAGAAATTTTGATTAATATTATACAATTTAACTTTCATCAAAGGAACAATATTACACATATATTACAATTATACAGAAGTGTTCCGAGATATCAAAACTGATCAGCAATAATTTCACTGAAAAAAGTATACCTGATTTAAAGTAAACCTCGAAAAATGATAATTTTCCCAAATCTAATCAGTGAGTTTAATCGAAATTTTTTTATGCACTATTATCTACAAAATACATTCAGAATTATAAATAAATACTCTTAAATATTACTTTCGTTAAATAATACTTAATTACATATTCTAAGCAATATCTTGATGGTAATTCATCTTTACGAAAAGCCATTTCATTCAATGAGAAGGGAGATTAGAATAGTTTGGAATCAAAATAGTGGTCAATGTTAAAGTTACCATTCGTTCTCCTTTTATAAGTTCTGTCCTCCCTCGAAAAGTATCATCCTGCCTGTTTTCCTTTTTGATATTTTAAAATCAATCTGTTAATCTCTGTATTCAGAGATGCCGCGCCAAACAGCTAAGCAAAAGTTGAACAAAAAAAATTTTTAGGATATTCAAAGGTTAGATGGCTCGCTCTATCACATGCTATAGAGCGTATATTACAATTATTTGAGTCTCTCTGATTATTTTTTAAAATTCAGACAAATGTCCAAAAATTCTGGAATCTTTTTTCAATGATGAATTATAGGAGATATTAACATATTTTGTACATAATCAGGAATCTATTTTCCACAAAACTATTCAAACGATTGAAGGTGAACATATTTCAGCTACAGAAGTTAGTCTTACTTCGAACGATTTTCTCCTTAAATATAAATCACGATTTGAAGAAACATTTATTCCTTTAATAATTAAAAGAAAATGTCGAATTTAGAGGAATTAAATCCGGGCATAACGGAAAAGTGCACCGCAGAAGTGCAGAGTTTTTACCAAACTTGTTTCCAATTTGTAGAATAACGATTTGGAAGTAAGTTTTCAATGGTGTTCTTTTACTTCCTCGTAAGTATATAGGGCTGATATTGAAAACTGTGTTGAGTTTTTATCGAAAGAAATATCTGATAATAAAATCGATGACAATTGTCTGTTTGAAGAAATTAGAAGACTGAATGTATATTTAAATTCAGATAAATTAGAACAATAGGAAAGTCAACATGTTGAAATTGATAACAGATGGGTGGAAATATTTAATCATTTATAAAATAAACACATTACATATGAAAATGTAATTATTATTCTTTTTGAATTTACATTGTGTTGCTCTGAATGCGGCAGTTGAAATATTTTTTTTTCATTGGTAAGGATTTTGGACAAGTGAGAAATCAAGATTGAATGTTGATACTCCAGCTGCAGCACTTACCATAAAATTCAATATGAAGGATATTTCTTACTCCGAAATTACCAATTTATTATTAGAAAATGATATATTGACAAAAAATATTTATTCAATGAAAAAAATACTGAGTTAATTAAAATGATTAAAAGAGATGTAAGAGTAATTCGAGTGTTTTTGTTTGAATTAATAAAATGTTTGATTTATTTAAGCCGAACTTTTTTCTAATATTTTTTTGTCCTCCTTTTCATTCTAAAAAAATTGGTCACGTTAACAATGTAGCAAATGTCTTCTGAAAATATTATCATCAATTGGAACTCTAACCAGAGAAAGAGAAAGGATCGTAGAGCCATCTATTGACTAAAAGGCAAATGGAAATTTACACTTATACGAAGATTGAAATTGGATTTTAAAATATAAGAAAAATGTTTTTTAAATTAAATTACACAGCAGCTCACACGAATCACTATCAGTTTTGGATTGGGGAAGAAAAAATGTAACCTGGATCAACTACAACAAATTTAATAAGTAGTTAAATAATTAAGGAAAAATGTTTAAGAGTTATATAAAATGTTCGTAGCGCTGGAGGATTAGAAAATGTAATGAAAATGCTGTTTAGGCCCCACACACAACAGGAACAATTTTAAAAATCGCGCCGAGGGCTAAAATAACTCCTTAGAGCTCTAAATGAAAGAATACGAAACAAAGTTTTACTCTCCTATTTTATGATAGATTTTTCGTGTAAGGCTTGTAGTTCTTAATAACAGCTTTCAAAAATGCTATAAAGACAGTGTTATCCATTGAATAGCCGTGCATTTTCCTCCACGTGTATTCTGCCAAGTAGTAATCACTCTCTCCCTCCCAGTTGGTGAACGCGGATATTTTGGAAGCTTTTGATTACCGACCAAGTACCTTCAAAGGAGTTGATACGTACATTTGTGGTTGATTCGTTACTGGACGTACCCCTCGGTCGAGAAACAATCATACGATTTCAAACATTCTAGAACAATCGTAGATCCTCGCAACTCCCACCCACTAATAACATAAAAACGGCCTTTTTCTATCTCTCTGCCAAAACACTAATCCATTCCTCTTTCAATACCTCCAAACACCAATTCATCATTTACAAGCTTTCCTCTTCCAAAATCCGTTTTTCCGAATTTCGATTTGTCCACATTAACAATTATTCCAAGCCTGCCGATTTGCGAGTTCTTATCATCCACATCAGGCATGAAAACTTCTCGACAAAACGTTTGCCAATCCACGACTACAAGGTTGTGGATCTTCACCTTATTCGTTACAAACTCATTCATGCATCTTCTAAACTAAAATCTTTTAGACTCGGAGAGTATTACACATACTGAAATAGTTTTGGAAAAACTACGAATCTCTCGTTACGTCCCTACATACATCCTAACACCTTTGACCCTTCTTCTTCAAAGCCATTTATATCCATTAATCGTTCAAATCCTTTCACATAGTTTCATAACATCACTACACTTTGGACATTCATAGGTGAACACGATTAATCCAATTTTCTTGCACCGTTCAATAATTGGACCCTTTCCCTTTAGCTTTCATATTAGCATTAAATTTAGTAGTCGTATATATATATATTCCAGCTAATTATCGAAGTATTAATTATATTTTCAAATGTACTTTAAAACCAATTCCTCAGATACTCGATAGATGGCACCCCGAATCAGCGTCATGTGATAGCTCACGCAGCGCCCCTATTCCAGAACAAAACTGAGAAACGTTTAGTTCTCGCGCTCTCTCTTCTCCTCTGCTCTTCTCCGCCTTTTCACATTGCAGCTGAACTCCGAACGCCAGCGCGCGTTCTAATACTCATCGCCTATATGCAATAAAATTGGGCTACAACCTATCTTTCTCCAAAGAACTAGTTCCTTAAATCAAAATAATCTGTATATAGTAGTTTTGTAAATATTACTACTTCATCTCGTCTTCTCAATAATAAAAGTAGTGAACGAACTTCACGCCTTCTCACAGAATTGGTAAATAGTACGAAGTCATCATAGAATCCGGTAATGTATTTACTCCCCCAGACAACCATATATATATATATGTGTGTGTGTGTGTATACAAACACACACACACACTGTAAAAAAGGAAATCGTCGCTGTAAAAAAAGAACGACTGATCAGAATGATGTCCAATTTGAACGGAATATTATTGAAGAAAGGGAAAACGTATGGTATAAAAAAATTCCAAATTTAGCAACAGATGGCGTTGTACGTATCATAATTTAAAAGGGTTCGATTACAAATGACAAATGAATTTCAAAACAACGACTAAGTTGTAAGTTACACTGTACTGTTCAGTGTGCATGACTGCACAGGTGTGATGTTGTTGGTCACATAAGCCCATCCACCACGGCAAGGTCATATCACATCGGATGGAAAAAATTGGTTTTTAATTATCCTGAGGCCAAAAACCACATAAAAAGCATCCATCAAACCAGTTTTAAATTGTCCTGATGCCAAAAGCCGCATAAAAAGCATCCATCAAATCGGTTTTTAAATTTCGCGAGACTGGCACAAAATATGTTCAATACGCTGTCCACCGTTGTGCGCAACAAAATAAAATCGAGAAACAGCATGTTCCACAACTGATCGAAGTGTTTCCGGGGTCACGTTTAGAATGTGTTGCACAATGCGTGCATTCAATTCAGCTAAGTGTGCAATCGGAGCACTGAACACAGCCTCTTTCAGATAGTCCCACAGCCAGAAGTTACACGGATTAAGATCAGGTGATCGGGGCTGCCAGGCTGTTAGGAAATGACAGCTGATAATTCTAGCATTTCCGAAATGCGATTTCAGCAGCTGTTTCACTGGATTTGCGATGTGCGGAGGATGGGATCATTTTTATGCGCCATCTTGCATAAAAAGGATCCCATCCACACATCCAAGCTGTTGAAGATCTGGAATGGCGGGATTACTCAAAAGACACTCATAGAGCTGATCAGTGACGGTAACGGTAACAGGACCATAAGCACCCATCTCCTCGAAAAAATATGGCCCTATGATAAATGATGCCGTAAACCCGCACTACACAATGACCTTTGCAGGATGAAGTGATACTGGTTGAGTTGCAAGTGGTTTATCTGTTGCCCATATTCGGCAATTCTGTGCTGTCAGATGGAATGACACCATCAAACTCATTTCAATCTGACATATCCTGTCAGATGGAAATGGGCTTTGTCTGTCCACATAATTTTCCACGGCCTTTCATTGACCACTTCCATGCGAGCAAGAAATTCTAAAGCAAAAATTCTCTCTTGCTCGCAGGTCAGAAGGAAAACAACTCCTGCACATGGCTAATTTTGTAAGGATAGCAATAAAGGATGTTACGTAGAATTTTATGCACCGTGCTCACTGGCCTATCCAATGTTCGGGCAATTCCCCGTGCAATGCACACCATCGTTCGATTCCTCCTGCACTGCTGTTGCTACTTCTTCAACGACCGTCGAATCAATTTTTTTCCTCCCTCTACCAGATTGCACATCAAAAGAACCTGTCTTTTCAAATTTTTTAATCATTTTCTTCAGACCATTGGTAGTCATCGATCCAACGCCTTTTTTAAAAAACTTGTGTGTCCGGAACTTCTGCAAAGCTACTGGCGCACGGTCATTGTTCTTGTAAAAAAGCTTTACAAGCAGAGCACTGTCCTTCAGTGAGAGCGTCATGGCGAGCTTCTCAGACGCAAAACGAGGAAAAGCTGTGTACCCGACGTTTTTATAACAACTGAAATGAGTCGTACGCATGACAGGTATTTTTTTTTTACATATTCTGACGCTTTCAGTGCCATCTGTTGCAAAAATTTGGAATTGTTTTTTTTTCTTCTTATGCCATATGTTTTCCCCCTTTCTTCAATAATAATTCCATTCAAATTTGACGTCATTCTGATCAGTCGTTCTTTTATTTACAGCATTTTGAAGCTTTAACTTTAATTATAATCACCCTGTATATATAATTATATATATATATATATATATATATATATATACACATATACAGCCACTTCCTCACGCCTACTCATACCAACAGCCATTGGATTCCAGGCTTGAAAGAATACACGTTGAAAGAAATAAATTGAAAAACGCACATTCAGTGGGGACGTCTACCGTTTCAATAAGTGTAAGATATCACGCGATCGAATGTAAGATATCATTTGCACAACTCCCTAAGATCAGATCCAGTCTCCGAGCCTAGTGGATGTAAGCAAGCGATTTCACACTCGAAAGTTTGTGAATCGCTGGGTGATTTAAGTGCTAAAGGTAATCTGTATTGATCACCAGGTAACGCGTCAATAAAGGAATTTAAAAATCGTTTGTTATTATTTAACAAACGTATACTCTCTGATCTCATATGAAGGATAAGTGAAAGTAAGCTAAGTAAATAGCTAAAAAAAATTAATAAGAAAAGTAAGGAATGAGAGTTTGAAAGAAATCAGAAGTGGCAGAAGAAGTTATTAGTAAAGGAAAAAGTTAATTATTAAGGAAAAGGATGAAAAGATAAGTGAAATCGAGTTATAAGAGAAAAGTGAAAAAAAGTAGTTTAGTGAAAAAGTGATAAACATAAGATAGCCAAAAAAAGTAAAAGTTAAAAAGAAAAAAAGGGTTTTTTATTTATCTTCTCCTCCCTAGTTTAATGACTAATAAGTTCTTTTAGTTTAATGACTTTGAAGAATTTCATGTTCTATCATATATTTCTTTTCACCATTGTTGGTTTGAGATGACCTACATAGAGACTTCTACAATAGATTCGTTACATTTGGAATGTTAAAAAAAATGGTAAGTTTCATCACTAATTAAGATTTTAGAAATATTACGGTGTCCACCCTCACATTAAGTAATTTAAGAATATTTTTACTGATCCTGACACTCTCATCTTTTTAAAGCTCCTTTAAAATTCAGGTGAACTAACTGTAATTTCTTTTTCATATGAGTTCGACAATGTTTTAATCCTTAGCGGCCGATTCAATGTTAAATTCCTTCAGCATTTTCTGATATGAGCAACAACTATTGCCGATTAATAATTTTCATACGGCCAGAAGCATGTTCTGGAACCACAGCTGACAAAAGATTTCATGTGTGTTCTTCATCCTGAAGATAATTTCAATCCATAAGAAATTTTAGGAGCCATTCGAATACAATGACAAGAGATGGTGCTTCATGTTCATATGCCGATTGTAAATTCTGAAAGCATTATTCTTGATTTAGTTCCTCTTTAAAATCATAGAATATCGTAACACAATAATTCTCTCGTATTAGCTTCTTTTTGATTTGTTTCAAAAATGTATTCGTCCATAAATAAATTGCAATTGGTTTATAAATTATCGTCAAAAATTTCAGTGCTATCCTCGAGCTCATATGTTTGTGTAAAAATCAGAGAGCTTTGAAGGTATAAGACGCGCAAACTCAAAAAAATAATTTTGATAATTTTAATTACTTTGCAGTTGTTGTTCGTCGAAAGAAAATGAAAAATTGAGAGAAGTTATGTGTTGTTAGCAAGGGATAACTTCAGGAAATAAAATGATGTATCACTTGTAGGTGATAGGAAACAAGTAATTAAAAAAAAAATAATAAAGTCAATTCCTACTTAGGTCAACAAAGAATTTTTTTATTTTAGTTACTTTTATGCAATTTAGCCCAAACACCCTTGGCGACAGGAATTATTTGGCGGTATTTTGCCAAATGTGGCAATCGCCAAGTTTGGTAATTTTTGAAATAACGTCAATCGCATTTTCACCAATTTAATTTAATTAAATAAATTAATATTTGAAAAAACTGTATTATCATCAAGTGTCATCCACTACAAGTTTAAAAAAATATATTTGAACTTGAGTGGATGAATAAAAAGTATTTTATTAACGATTGAAAATTTGAACAAAACATATATAGAGAGAGTGTGAACTAATAGTTGGAATTAAAAAAAAGGAAGTATGTGTGTCATCACAATTACGTGACATAGCAGTCAAATTGTGACGAACTCGCTTCGTAAGTTGTGACACATAAATTTACATTTTTTTTTAAAAAAAAATTATTTTATTTGGATATATGGCCTATTTCTTTGAATCTGACAGGCGTGTCAAAAATATTTGACATTTTTCCGTATTGAAATCTCACTTTAATTCGTCGCGCAAAACCTTTTTTCACTGTGAAATTATTCTTTTATTACATTAATGAACAAATTTCTTTTTCATGAGAAATAATGGCATACACAATTAATATCACCATTGCTTAAAATATTATAAAGAATGAGGCTTATAAAAACAAACGTTCGTCTATTAAATACATAGTTTTGCTATTTAAAGTACGCGTAGCATAACTTAAATGTAATTGTTTGCTTAGGTCACCCTGAGAAAGAACACCAAGAATATTGGTGATGGACACAGTCATTTTGAACCTCGGTCAAGTGACGAAGACGACACCTGATCTGACACCTCCCTTTCTGGATATAAAATCGTAGATCGTCTTATTGGGAAGAATAAATTCATATGTAAATTTTCTTGTGCTGTGTCAGTGCTGATTTTATAACAAGTCAGTCGAACTTTTTATTGTACTATTTGGAATGTGTTTAATAATTCTTACTTAGAACAATATAAACTAAGTTATTATTAAATAAATTGGAATTTCTGAAACTCACAGAGCTGCAAAAATATTTAGCATACATCGTACTTTTATGTACACATTTTTCATCACCTACAGTTTCAGAATAAAAACTAGGTGTGTAATCTTTTTAAGAAATTATACCTTTATAAAAAGGAATTGCATTTTAAATAACATTCTATAATAATTAAATATTAGGTGCTGTTGTTTTTTTTTAAATCTAGTTTACTGCATTGCATTATTCTTTCTTTTTTGATATCAGCAAAGAAACTAAACATTCGATAATTATATCAATGGAAGGTACTGAAGAGAAAATTAACGAAACAATTGAAGAGTAAAAGTTTTGATTATTGTCTGGGCTCTTAAAATCCCTGATTTACGCAATTCTTTTAACTTACATTTTATGGGGGAAATACACGTTTTTATTTTGTATGGGAAAAAGACACGATTACTTATTTATTAATCATTAAATAAAATCTCCAATCTTTTAAATGTATTTCTAAAAATAAATTTAAAAAAAAATAATTACTTTAATTTCGCTTCGTTTCTTGCCAAACTTCAAGCTACATTTAAAATTCTGCTTGATATCAAATTAGTTTTACCAAATTAAACACAATTTTTTGAAATTGTTTTAAGCAACATTTTAATTTTATGTTCTTAGAAAACTAAACAAATTAATGAAAGATTCTTTTTCTATACCTTTTAAGTATCCAATTTCATTTATTTTCCTCTCTAAACTCGATTAAACATAACCCAAAAATAGAACAATTTCTTAAGGTTTTTTTTAATCTTACCATTAAAATCCTTTTTAACGGCGTTTCAAGATAAAAAAAAAAAAGTTTACACTTTTGGTTTATTTTCACCAGAAGTACTGGACATATATTAATTAAATTAGGTAAGTACGTAGATTACTTGAATACAAAAAATACCGAACAATAATTTTAAAAAAAACAATAAAACAAGCAAATGCTGGCATTACAATTATAGGAATTTATGTCAATATTTATAAAGGTTTTTAATTTGGAAAATGTATCGAGAATGTTTGTTTTATGTGTCCTTCAATATTAAGGGAATACATCCGTAAATGAAACGCTAAATAATTCGAGATAAAAAAAAACCAATGTTTTTAAAAACAACGTTTTTATATGGTTTTTATATGAAACATTAGTTAAAACTTGTCGCAAATGTCAAAATATTGCTCAGCCAAAAAAAAAAAAAAAAAAAAAATTTCCATGTTTGACAATTTTTGAAATCGAGCCAAGTGGTTGGGCTAAACTGCATTATTAAAATAATTATTGAAATATTAGCTAAAACTTGTCCCAAATGTCTAAAGATTGTATTGTTAGGTGAGTAAGAACGATTCCCAAAGTTTCAGAACTCTAGCTTGATGGGAAGTTGGTTAAATTTACGATCAAAAATTTGATGACACACTGACACACACACACCAAGTGAAATACATAAGAACTTTTTAAGAAATCACGCATACAAACTTTAAAGCAAATGTGTTTTATTTCTGAAATGTATTGCAGCTATTTTATACAATTTATTATTTTGCAAGTTTATAAAATACGATTTCATCTTCATCGTTGTTCTATAGATAGATAATTCACGAAATTACGTAATATGATGAAATGTGTTTCCTTTATTTCACTATTTTTGACCGCAGACAATTGAAGAATATAAACAAGAATGTCTATAAATAGTATAATTTCAATTTTTTAAATCTTATTCTTGTGTTGTTTTCCTGATGGATATCAAACACACGCACACTTTTTTGTTGAACATTCTGAATAGTTTACATTCCTTTGCGGTGTACACAGTCTGCCTCGAAAGTAACAACAATGATTTTAAGAATATGCTTGTACCGAACATTGAAATTACAACTACTCAACTAGAGCATCGTCACCCCTTTTCATAGCAGCTGAGAAAGTCTTATCTTTAGAGCCAGCTTAAGGTTCTTGTTCTGTTTAAATTATATGTGTTAATTTCTTTTGAGAAGGATGTTTCTGTTTGTGGAATATAAAGAAACTTCACGGAATGTAATAGGAAGTTGTACCTTGATCATGGGAATGATGTGAAGATGTTGTATTGAAAGAAAAATGTTGATACGCAGCCAATGAAGTCTGACATAATAAAACTATGTTCAGAGCCGATGTCTTTCAGTGTTTCCATGATTATCCATTTTTCATAGTCCTGCTTTCTTTGCAACCGTATATCCCTTTCCTTAAGATGGACGAAACATACGATGCTCATGTCTTTATGTCTAAATGGTTTTCATTCGCAGTTCTGTGAAGTCCGGAGCTTCATGATGAATTGATTTAAAGTCGAACCAATCTGCGAATCGATTATTTTAATTCGAAAAGGGATGAAATGTTTTTCTGATGGCATATCCATCCCACTTCAACTGTCTCTTGATTCACTGCATATCTGAAAAATCTGTATTTTCCTATTTCTTTTCAAAATTGAATGCTGTTCTGATTCAGACGCCATTTTTGTAGCAGAACACTTCTCCACAATGTATTGCTGTTTACTCACACTGCTATGAAAATGCTTTTTTATATTGAGGAAGAAATTCTAAATATATCTCCCAAGTTCCTCTTTTGCGCACCCCTTATCCCCATTCCCCCAACCCCTATATAAGCCGTATAATTTTCATTCATAAAATCATTTTCGTTATTTTGAGGCAAATCATGTATTTAATAAGCGTTTTTTTAAACCTGTGGAAATTCACACATTTCTGATTTGAAAAAAAATGATCCTAAAAGAGATTTATCTAAAAGATCTTATAATTTCCTTCTCTGAGGCGAAATTAATGACAGCATTGCTTAGAAATGTTCAGGTAAAAATAAGTATGTGTTTTCAGATCATTTTCTACCAGTGTGAAACCGATCAAAAAGTCAATTTTTGTTCTTCGTTTTTCTGTAGCTCGGTCATTCTGTGAGAGTTGTTCTTCAAGGATACCATTCACTACTTGCAGCTATTGGGAATATTCGAATGTGCTGATGGTATTCAAAAGAATCTGTAAAATATTTAAAACTACATTTATTTTTTGTTACATAAGAAACATTAATGATAATTCATTCAAAATTCTGTATGAGTAAAATAAACTTACCCTCTGCCTCCGCAGCCACAGTAAAATCTTATACGCTCCTCGAAGGCTCGTTAAGAAATTCCAACTATTTTCTTTGATGTCTTTTGATTTTAACTTTATATGGCATCTTAAGTGAGTTCTCATTTTCTCATCAGCGTAATATTTCTCAATGAGTCAGCATAAATGTTTGCCAAGTGTTGTGTTTATCTCTCCAGTTTACTAAAAATGTCGAGTACTTCAGATGAATCTAAAAAAGAAGAAAATTTCATTTAGTTTGTTGAATCAGACTAAGTAGTAACAATGATTTTATTTAAAATTTTGTATTAGGAAGTCAACTTACTTCTAATTCGAGAGCACATATGAAATTCGCAAATGCTTCTCATAACAAAGGCATGGAAAGTCTTTGAACTGCATATCTTCTTTATTCCGTGCAATTCTTCAGATTATTTACTAAGCAGCCATGTATCTTCGAAATTGTCCATTCTTTCAGAAATGTTTGTTTCTTAATTTTTTTCAATGGTGTATTTTCTTAATATTCTTATAATTTCGAATGTTAGGAAATAAGGAAAATCCCTTTCTATAAATTGGTAGGATCATTCAAGATCGTTTTCAATGTATCTTTGTAAACAATATTTTACCTCCACCATTATTTTCCTTCTTCATGGGAATGTAAATTTCTTCTTCAGTTTCCTCTCCAGAGATTTTTTTCATAGCTTGATTTTTAGATAACAACATGTAATCAAATAATTTTTTTATATAATAAAATCAACTCTTTGCTCTACCTCTAGTTTGTGTTGTCCATCCTTTTAGAAATTTTCGTATTATGTGAAAGTCTTTTTTAACCCCTTTAAGAATCTTATTCAGCAAAATAGATACTACAGAATTTATATATATATTCTTTTTTTTACAATCTTACTTTTGAAGATTGTAAAAACAGATTAAAATGATACAATTTCATAATGATAAATGATATAAAAATATATAATTTCGTTCTTATTGTTTTTTTATCAGTTTTTTTCTTGTTATTTTATAGAATATTTTACCTTTTTTTTTTCTTTAATGAATATAATTTCTCATATACAAAATTTTATGTCGCCTTTGACCTCCATGTTTCAAAGATTTTCGTTTGTATTCTAATTTGATCCCCTTTTCCCATCATTTTTTTTTTTTTTTTGCTCAGTATATAAGTAAATCAATTTTTAATTAATCGCTAAGCGAATATTACTACATTCAGACTTCAGGTTGCTTTTTTAAAAATTATTTGATACCTGATGAAGTGCTAATCACATGTCAATCAGTTTGCCTGAAAGAGAATAACTTTAAAACTTTGATTTCTTCTTTTTTAAAGGTGATGTTTTATAGAAACACTAAATTATTGTATTTTGAGATCCAAATTAGAAGAAAATTATTTTTCTTTCCTTAATTTCTTTTCCTTTATGATCTCATCCAATTTATTCCATAGAAATGTCATTGTCTTTTCTGAATAGCATTGTCTTTTTACTTGAAACGTTTTAATCTCCAATAAAGTTTTTAAGCTTCCTTTTAAGTAATGAAAATTATTAGTGATTTTAAATTATCAATAATCTTGAAATAGACAAATTTAGCTACTTTTTATATGTTTTGTGTCTCCCCATTTGTTATAGCTGTAAGATATTTGAAGATACTATTGATACTACTTAAGAAATACATTTCTCTATTCGTAACATGTTTTTTTTTCTCGGAGTATAAATGCCTTCTTTTTTTCTTGATTTTCATATATTTTTGGCTCCAATAAATGTTCTGATATCTAATATTCAAATTCTAATTATTTATGTTCTGATATCTACTTCCATAATCCGAATTCTGCTTTTTTCAATAACCTTGAAATAGTTTCATTGTTTGAGGAATATAGTAATTGGTGTGGAAATGTCTCATTAAGAATATTTATTATTTTTTTCACATTTTAGTAGTGATATGTTTTCGGTCTGTTTTCAAGAGAGTTTTCTATTAATTTTATTTCAAAAACAGAACAATGATTCTATTTTTTGTAATAAATGCATTTTGTTCTTTTACTATTTGAAAATAGATGAATATGTTCCATTGATTTCAGAAAGTTTTTATTCCCTGAGAATTTTCTTCTTCTTCTAAAATCTTCATCCCTTTCGATTTTTGTCATCCATCTTTTTAGAAACATAAAATCTTGTTAAAATTCACCAATGAAGCATTTTTTTCCAATTGTAATTCCCATCATCCGCTGTGATGTTTGCAATGTATCTTGGGACACCTTTCTTTCATTTAATTTTAATCTTTCTTTCTATTTATTCTTTTAATTATGAGTGCTTGTGCTTTTCTAATTTCTTTTAATATGGAAATCATCAATATGTTCATGTAATATTTATCACAGAAATAGAATTCGTCTTTGTTTCACTATATAAATATTCTTTTCTTTAATATCACTTTCCTCCCGTTATACTTCGTCTTTTTCTGAATTCGCCAAAATAGATCTATTTCCAAAAAAAAAAAAAAAAAAAAAAAAAAAATTTTTGGATTAGTTGCATGATATAAATTGAATATAGATTTCTTATAATTCGCAAGCTTTTTTCTCCGTTAGGTTCATTATAATCCACATATTTTCTTCACCATGTATTGCGAAATTATGTTTCTTAGAAAGTTCCAGAAAGTTCTTTTTCACAGAATGAAAAAAATAATCTTGAAGTGACTTGAATTTTTTTCTCAGTTTTTTTTCACAAAATGTTTTCTTCCTCTGATAGAATGCTGTGGTACTCTTTTTGATATTGATAGATGACAGACTATATTCAAGCTGTAAAATGTATACTGCTGCTCCACAATTTTATGATGAAAATCGACATTAAATGAACCATTAATGAGTTTACTACTGATGTTTAACTTTTAGAAATATCTGTTGAATTAAATTTTTTTTTCGTGTGAAAAATGAAGCCTTCAAAAATGAATTGGAAGGTTGCATGACAATTTTTTTTAGTTAGATGAAGGATCTTTCAGTAACATAAGACTGACTGGGAGGATAAAAGAATGAATAGTTCTCATTTCAAGGTTATTTTAAAGAAGGCTTTTCTTTAAAATAGCCTTTTAAAAAGCCTTAAATAAAAAGCTTTTTAGCGAATGCCTTCATGGCTCCAGTTCCTTAGAGACCATGAAGTTGAAACTCCCCAATCCCTTCGAATCTCGCTCAGGGCAAGGCTCTAACAGGTGTTGCATGTTAGGCCATACCCTGAGATGATTGAAGTTGACGGTTTGATGGGTAGGCATGGAACTCAGAACCTTTTCCATCATAGATAACATGAGAAGCAGCGTTTCATGGGTAGGGTGAGCAGCGTAGACGTCCTTCAAGAAAAACCCTATGTAAGGAATGCAAGGACCACGTTTAGGATCCATGTGCTCTAGTAAGTTGTTAAAATTGTCCTGCCAAGAGAGAAGCTCGCACAGGGTATTTAAGGTGCGCCTTCTGCTCTTGGGGACACGAGACCAGGTGACCTTGAGTCTCTCTACTGGAGCACTGCAGAGGGCGGAGAGAATCGCGAACTCCGAGTGGAAGTTTCGGAGTTGGTGGAGGACTTCTGCGATTCGTATGAAATGAGACACGATGCTGGCCCTACGTTTGGGGCAGGACTGCGCAAGAATGGTGCGAACAGTCCAGTCAGACAGGTGATGGAAACGACCTGTGTACTGCATCGTGTTGGGCGACTGTTCAGCCTCAAAAGGGGATCTAATGAGTTCTGAAACGTCGATGCGCTTGAAGGACGCTGCATCTGCTAAAGTTAGCTGCTCAGCGTAAACTTCGGCCTTCACGTCAGTGAAAAAGGCTGCCGTTGGCACCTTGACGTGAGGTACGGGACGAAGTTTACGCTTTAACCAATACCATGCCTTCTGGGCCATGGTAACCTGCACTTAATAGCGGGATTTTTTTCTATTCAAAAAAGATGTTAAACTCACTTGAGCTGAATTCAAGTGCTGGCACACCAAATAGTTATTTGGTACCTAAAGCGTCG